>JAVSBS010015414.1:0-46509 GCA_033124195.1 Coracias cyanogaster | reverse complement strand
CTACATAAAATCTGCCTAAATAAGAAATCTGTGTAGAAATAGAAGACGCTGTCATGCCTGATAGATGATCATGTAACAGGCCAATTTCATTACCAGCAAGACAGTAAACATTTTTGCTCTCCTTTTTAAAGTAAATTATGCTCTGTTAATAGCAAACAATGAAATTACTCGTCCTCCATCAAAAACATCAAAGCTTAAGTGTGCTCATTTTCTGTTACAGCTGTTTGATGCAACCTGCTTTTCAAAGAGCATTTCCTGGGACTTCTTGAGAGGCTCTTCACAGTGAGTCACCAAATGCAATCTCACTTCCCTTGAGATGACTGCTAGAAAGCAGAATTTGGGGGAAGCTACTGAGCTCAGAAAAGTCTTCACACAGCCTCCTTCAAGCTTCAAAGGAAAGATGTACCACAAAGATCAAGAGAAGATGCAGCCAGCAAAACTGTTGTGGCTTCTGTGAGCTCAGGGAGTCTCAGAAAACAAAAAGTAGTCACAAATTTTAGAGATGCCTTATGTTAACAGGTCAAACACCCTGAATTTTTCTGCATGCAGCCCAAGAACTCAAGGCTGGTGGAGCCTGGTGTTTAGACTCTCTCACAGCAGAAAAACTCAAAAGAAGCTGCTCATGTACCTGCTGCATCTGGTGACCAAAGAGTGCTTTTGAGGCTATAAAGACAAATCCGTTTCACAACTATTTTAAGGCCAGCAAGTAACAATTCTTCAGGCCCAAAAGCATAAACAGAGATGAGCCCCTGGGACATTTCAACATTTCAATGCTTATCATCAGGCCATGCCACAGAAGAGAGCCAAGGTTGGAATGCTGGTGTCTAGGAGAGGCCAGAAGAATTTTTTCCACCACAGATAACAGGTCACTTTATCAATTTTAGTTCCCTTCTCATGGCAGCAGCGTGGCAGCCCAAAAATACAAGCCACACTTCACGGATATAAAACATACCATAATAAAAGTGGCTTGTAGTTGGAAAAGGAACTAATCACTTCCACGGAAGATGCATAGGGTTGAATAACTGGAGCTGGCATCTTTATGGACACCCTGGTCTTTTTCTGGAGAGAGAGCATGCAAACAAAAGGCAGCTTCTGGGACTGAAGCCATCTCTGGAAATCCAGGAAGGGTTTGAAGGTGTATTAACAAAGCTGCAACTATTGCCAAGCAGTCACTAGATTTCAAGTGTCACCAGGACTCATTATCTGCAATATTTGATCATAATGATCGCAAAGGCCCACAAAAACAACCATTCTACGCAGCAAAAAAGAACTCAGCAAAAAGCAATCTGAAACATATTTCTATGACACAGTAAGAACCTTGGATGCTCAACACTAGTAATTAAAAAAATTGAGATGCTCAGTCATTCTGTTCTAGCATACTCTGAATTTGCATTATTAGCAGAGGGAACAGGGGCGAGAGAGAATAAAGGACAGGGAATAATTATATAAACCCCTCTCAATTCTCTGTGCCATTCCACTACAGTGACAAAATGGAACCACTTGTGAAATTAAACCAGAAGCCATTTGGATAACAGCGTTGTGGTGCTGCATGGCACCTCCTAATTAGTATGGTCCCAGTGGTACCTTAATTGTGATAGTCACCAGGTGGCATTTCACTCCTTTCAGACACCTTTAATTGCATATTGCTCCAGCCTTTCCCAGTCAATAGGAAACATGACTACAAGATGCCTGGTTCTTTGCCTATGTGACATTTATTTCTTTTTAAATACATCTTAAGAGTAGGTGAGGACCTATGCATGATGCAAGCCCAGAGCAGAGATAAGGAGAAACTGTATTGCAAGGTCACTGAAGATTGGAGGAACAATTTCAGGTGAATAGAGCAGTTATTTGGGTTATTTACCTACCCCTATAAGTTACTACTTGAAAACCATTATCTTAGAATCAACAACCAGTATGGCTGGATGTGTTAGCAATTTTGCATCCAATGGTATGATTTACTGATCTAGTTAATTAAGTTGAAATCCATAAGATAAACTGACAAATTAAGACAGGGCTATAACTCAGACACAACGGGTGTTACAGCCAGTAGCTCAGAATTGCCTCAAATGAGGCAGTTTTGAGCTACAGACACCAGCAACGGACAATTTTTGGACCTTTCTATATAGCTTGGCTCATGATCATTAAAATAGAAAGTTAATCAGAAGATATCACAAGAACAAGGGTTGTGGATACCAAGAGGTCTTCTGTTACTTCTGGTTCAGCATATTCTAACATTAAAAAAAAATTATTTCCCCACAGAACTGTTGGCTCGATTGTAACATCACCTCAGCGGGGATGCAGATCTGTCCAGGTGTCCCACTTCAGGCAGAGCACGCAGGGCTGGGTGCAGCTCATTTCCTTCCCACTGAAGGCTCCTGGCTGCATTTTATTGCTGTCCCTCCACCTGAAGCATTTGCAAATGCATGAGTGGTTTAGGAAGCTGCCTGCCCTAAGGCAGGTGAACCCATTTCACCCAGACATCAGGAAGCAATAAGGATGGTTATCTCCAAACTGCCTTCTGAGAGGTGGAATGTATTTCTTTCAGCAGAAAGACATAACCCCCTCTAGAGAGAGATGTTTTCACTAGCTCGCCTGACTCATCTTGACAATCAAACTCAGCTAATAGCTTGGAAAAAGCAACCAGAACAGGGAGCTTTCAAGTACAGGGTCAGTTTTGCAGCTGGTATTTGACACTCAAAGCATGTAGGTAATCATCAAACTGTGCTGATTTTCCAGCAGGTCAAGTTTTGACCTAAACAAAGTCTTTTTAGCACTTTTTGCTGTTTCTTCCGTGGACAGGACTCCTGACCTGATGGTGTATGAACTGCAATTAGACCTTTCTTGCTTGCAGTCGGTGGGAGTTTGGACGGGGCATGATTTAGATCTTGGCTACAGACTGTGCAAAGCCACTTCAGAACTTCAAGTCAGAGAAAGACAGTTTTGAAAAACCCTACCAGGAAACTATAAAAGCTCAGGGGCCCATCTCATAAGCAACTTCAAGGCTAGTCCATAGGCTTCCTCTGACGAAACCTACAGCCTTCTCCTTGGCACCATAACTCTCTTTATAGGCCTGCAGAGAGATATATTGCAATAAGTGTTTGAACCTGCAGTGATGCGCACGAAACAGAGCCCCTCTTTCTCCAGGGTAGTTCTTACACTGGCTCACCACACAATATGATTCCCAAACCTAGTCCCTGAGGAAGAACAATATGCTGACACGTTTAAAACCCATTGGGTATTAGAGGTTGGTTTCCCACAGCAGTGCTATGGCTGGAGAAATTCAATTTGCTCCTTTGGAGTGATGGGTCTTGGCCACACAATGACACAGCTGCAACCAGAGGCACAGGAGTGC
Organism: Coracias cyanogaster; assembly: GCA_033124195.1. Taxonomy (NCBI): domain Eukaryota; kingdom Metazoa; phylum Chordata; class Aves; order Coraciiformes; family Coraciidae; genus Coracias; species Coracias cyanogaster. Next base: position 43,157 of record JAVSBS010015414.1, on the reverse strand, counting down.
TGCCCCAGACATGGCCACACACTTTATATTGTCCTGCTGTGAGATGTGATGGGATATAGATCTAAACACTCTTCTCCCAGGAGGGATTTTCACCCAGTTCCTGCATTTTTGAAGCCTGGGATGGCTCTGGGAATGGTCAGAAGCAGTACTGCAAGCATCTGGAGGCAAGTCAGGGGCTGACAGTACCAGTGGAGGTACTGGGTGATACAGACTGCTGCTGGGTGGAGTTTTCAAAGGCAACCCTTCCTGGGAGAGCAACCATGGGATTTCACTGGGAGCAAGTCACCCAGCCTGCCTGCACACCTCCCAACAGTCCCAGGCATGTCAATCATCTTGGAAACTGAGCCTGGAGTTTTACAAGAGAAAAGGGACATCGCTGGTCCCAGCATCCAAAACTCGACACTATCTATCCATTAGAGTTGAGCTGGGCTGTAGGGCCAGCCTGGGAAAACTGCAGCCAGTAATAAAAATAATCATTTTTCCTGCCTTAAAACTTTGATGAATCACCTCAACATTGACTCTTGCTTAACCAGCTGTAATTAAGAACAGTGTGAACGTTACCTTTGAGGAATGAGGTGATAACTCTGTGCGGTTAAATTGAAAGAGTCAGAAGAGTAATGAGTCTGCGTGCACATATCTATGTGTTAATCACATTATCATCAGTGTGTGACTATGACACGTGCTTTCTGAATAAATTGTGTGTCACGTTAACGGGATCCTTTACTCAATTACAGCAACAGGAAAACAAACTCAGGACTATTTGTTAATTTTCCTATGAGATGGTGTTTTGGAGAGTGCACATGCACTTTTAACAGATCAAAATTGCCTTGTATCTGATAAGTTGTCTTTTCCCCAGATGCTGATATTACATAAAAATCAGATTTCTTTCCCTGAACTGAGTTCATCCTCCCACAGTGTTTTGCCATTTACTTGTTACCATCCTGGAACATTGCATAAATTTTAAAAAAATAACTCTCCTCTCTGATTTTCACTCTCCAGAGAAGAATTGTCCTGCAAAAGATATTTCTAAGAGGCTTGTTCATACTGTACATACAAGTTAAGCTGCTTTCAAGCAAAGTGCGGTGGATTGTGGGAGAGAAGTTCCACTCCTTCCTCTGCCACTGACTCCCTAAGAAACCCAGGTCAAGTCACTTAGAGGACATTTATCTACCTTAAGTTTAGACTCTGGCCTAAATGAGTTTCCCAAGAGACAGCTGTTTCCAGAGAGCAATGCTAAAATGGAGGGGGAGGAATTAATTGCCCACTGGAAGAGTCTCTCTGCCTGTAATTAAGTATCCCAACAAATATAAGAAATAAGACCAACAGGGTGAGCTAGAATAGGTGGCAGAACTACCATTTTACTTGCACTTAGCTTCATGGAAGGGGCTTTGAGCAGCCTGGTCTAGTGGGAGGTGTCCCTGCCATGGCAGAGGTGTTGGAACTAGATGATCTTTGAGGTCCCTTTCGATGCAAATCATTCTATGATTCTGTGATTCAAGAGCGAGTCACACAGTTAAGAGAGAAAACCAGATCTGGTCAAGTTTTAGCCAAGATACACCCTCATTCTGGGGTTACTACTACTGATAATTTAAGAAAGACAAAAAACCCACAAACAAAAAAAAAAACCCTTCAACGTAACCTTGCTCCCAAACATCTTTGTTCCCAGTCAGATCTAGTTACAGGCTACGAAAATAAATCTTCCTGTTACAGGATGCATAAAATAAAATTTGGCTGCACAAGCTCTGCCTCATTGCTGCAGAGGGAAAAAAAAAAAAAGAGATGGGAGGGAAAAGACCTTTTCAAAACCATTTTTAACTAACAAATGTGGCAAGTACAGCCCTATTCAACTCCCAGCTCAGCTGCCTGAACATCTTAGCACCTATTGTCATCTCAGACACTGGGGGTGTATCCTGCCCAGCCTCTAGAGCCTCTGTTGCTTGTCAGAAATCCCATCATCTCTGGTAGCCACCCACAGATAGCCATGTAGGGTAGCGGCACCAGATGCCTGTGCTCAGGCAACTGAATCCTGCACTAGAGTCCCCTGGAGCTCATGGAAATCTGCTCTTCAAGTTAAATGGGGACTATTTAAGGACTGTCTAAGCATTCTGGGATACTCAGATTTCAGCAAACTTTTTGCAAGTATCTGTGGGAATGTGGTTAAGTATTTTAAGCAGTAGAAGAAATTCACAGTGCCAGAGGAAGGAGGGAAGCATCTGGGCCCTGAAGCAGATTGCAAAATTTCACCCAGAGCAGAATTAAGCCTAGCTCTGAGCTTGGAAGTTGTGCAAATCTCACCACATTTTGATGTGAAATGATGGAAAGAGGTATTGCAAAAGTATCTCTAACTGGCAGTCGGATAAATTGTTAAATCTTTCCCGAAGCTTAAATGCATATATTGCAGTCCAGGTGGAATACAGAAAATTAGGTCAATTCTTCTAATTCTATGCATGTCTCTAGCACACTTAAGACATTGATCAGCCTATGCATAGATAAGCCTATCTCTGCTGACAAGTTGGCTAGACTTCAGCATTTATCATATTCTCCAGGGAGCGACTAATAACACCAAATTCTATTATGACATTCAAATACATTCACATTCACCAGGTAAACAGAGATTTTGCATGTAGGGCTTGCCGCAACATTCTAATTTTCATTCAAGTTGTCATTAAAAAATATGAATGGGGTCGCTGAAAGTTAGAATGTTCACACTAAAGAAAAACACTTCCGAATTTCTTTTCAGGAGGCACCGGTACCAAATATTTCACTCTGAAAATTGAATGTTATTATTTTGATTTTGCTATTACCAAGCAGCAGATGTCAATATGAGAGTCAAAGGCAAGGTGTTAATTTATTTTTGAAGTGCTTCATCAAATAGATGCATTTCTAACGGATACCTAATTCCACTGAATCAACATATTTAACTTGACCAATATTGTCTCAGATTAAGACATTATCACATAAGCCACCTCCAGAAGAGCAGGCACACTCATCACCTCTTGACATCAACCCATTTACTGAGGGCTTGTAAACAGTTAGGGTGCATCTAAATTGGTGATTTAAATTGCAGCAGGCGTTCTCTTAGGTGCCAGTTGGCCTTGTAACCACATTTAGAGCTGGGCAGCAAACATTTAGGCCTGACAAGGGTAAAATTAAATCCTTTTCTGTCAGTGGAACCAAGGCCAAAGTTGCAGACCATGGCACTAGGCAGTTCTCAAGGCTTCTGCCTTGAGTTCATGGTTCCTCCTCGAGGGGAAAAAATAAGGTCTTCCTCATAAAAACCCGATCAGAGACAGGGTTGAACATTTCTGGAAGGGCCATGCAGCAAGATGGTGATATGCAGAGATCACCTGTTAGCAGGCCAATGCCAGGTTCCCACAAGCAGCAATCAGTGCCATTCAAAAGATATAAAATGCCTCTTAAGAGAGTGATGATCATCACCTTATAATGGGCAGAAGCGGCATTTCAGAAGCTGTCTGCCCATCGCTACCTTTCTCTTGTCTAGCTGGCCAAAGCTTTTTGGATCAGAGGACCCACCAAGGTGTGTAGCTTGCCTTGGCCTCTTCCATTTCAGACACAGGTTTGAGACAGCCCTGTCTCACCACTGCCAGATCAATGGATGGCCCTGACAAGACCTCTGTGACAAAGATGACATAATCCCCCAAAGAATTTAGAGTTTAGTAGTTTGTGTCAGTATCTGTAGTAAATGCATAGTTCAAACAAAAACATCTGTTGATTTTTTTTTACCCTTTGACATTGTAACACACTTGGGTTTCTAAAACAGGTGACATACTAGACAGGGAGTAAGGGAGTTAGCCTCAAACACTGCTAAAATCAGCACTTACATAGTCCAGCATCAGTATTAACAGGAGCAACTGAAGTTTTGATGGGCCTCTAATTTCGTTCCATTCAAGCTCTATATTTGTTGAATGATTGCAGGCATTTTGGTTTTGTATTTACACACGTCTTTTTGTAATGTATTTAGAATTTCTCTGCTACTGGAATCAACACAAGCCATTTTGTTCAAACACTTGGATCTCATGCTGCGTTTTGCATCTATAAAACAGGATTGTAATAAATTGCCTGAAAAATATACGTGCAAAGCATAAAAGGTCACAGAAGTCATAAAGCCAGAAGGGATCCGTATGTCGTCTCTCTACGCCTATAAAATGGTCAGACTTCAAGCATAACGGGTGCTGGATTAAACCAGTACTTGCATCTCTCTTGGTCAGGTCAGCGGAACAAGAAGAGGAAAACTAGCAAAGAGGATCAAGCCACCATTTGTTGTGTTGTGTGTTAGTGCCTGAAAGCCTCGGTGGGAGGATCAGAGGCCTCCAGCCTCAGCTTGGATGCACTAACCCCTCAAGATAATGCATTTAAGTTTAAATGCAACCCCACTGTTTCTCTGGTGCGCAACACAATGAAATTGTGGTTACCCAGGTGGGAATTTCACTTGCTGTAGATTCCTGAAAACAACTTGTCTTCTTTCCCCTGAGTTTATCTTGCAAGAAAATAACATTCGTACTTACACATTTATCTTTATGAACCTCATAAAACACCCTTGTCAGGCCATAAGTGAATAACAGGCTGAATTTATTTCTGAATTTTCTTTGTTTGGCAGAAGACACCAGCATCTCATAGCTCTTGAAAATTAAGAATGCAATAAAAAGAGTGTTTGCTGTGAAGTGAAAAAGTGCCCCAGCTCACCAAGTGTTTTCTTATTCCTTTTTGAAATACCTTCTGTTCCAAAGGTGTGTTACACTATTAAACTGAGATTCCTTAATGTCTGCCAGATCTAAAAATTCCTCGGATTAAAAGAAATAGCAGCTTATCGTGTATTAGTCTCTCTCTTTCTCTCTCTCTCCACATTAGCATTGCATCCATAGGTGAAAAACTTCCCATCATTCTCTTTCCTTTCAAGGACAACAGATTCTCCTGGTGCTGTCCATATATCTCTCTCCTACAGAGTCACAGTTTATCAAAAGCTCTGCGTGTAAGGGAGACTTGTATTTTGCTTTACTCTCTTCTCTCTGAGGTGCACCGTCAAGTGCAATGACAAATTAAACCCAGACTATGTGATGGCATGCCACCATTATCATAAACAAGGACACTATAAATTATTAAAAGTTATAGGAAAACATACAGTGAGTAAAAGTCACAGCGCAAGCCTTTGCAATGGACATTATGTATGACAGCAAAATGCCCTTTTCTTAGGAAGCTGCTAATCAAGGGGACACCTACAGATTTCTAGAAGTCCTCACCTCTCCCAATTCTGCCTCAATTACAAGGTATTCAATTGCACATTCCAATAACATCGCTACTGCTGCTGAAATGGCAAGAAACCAACTCAATAGTGGAAAAAGAAGGAAAACTATCTGAGATAAAGACAGCTTTTAGAGCGTGAACAAGACACCACTGTCAAGGGTTAGGGCTGGGACAGCCAGTAGACAAATGACAGATGCTCTCTATTAACCCGTCTCCCTTCCCAAAGGTAAAGAAAAAGGTAATAAGGGTGAGACACATGGGTTGGAAAACTAAAACTGCTTTACTGAAAATAATAAAAATAAAGTTAGATATATACAAACCCAACAATGGATCCACCACCCCCCTCTCCCCAGTGACAATTGTGTCACCATCACCACTGATGGAGCAGACACTAGGTAAGTTCCAGACTGGACTCTGAGGCAGATAGGAACTAGATGCAGGACCTGGATTCTGGAACTGGATTCAGGAACGCACAGATCAGGATCAAAGGCAGAATGGACGGAGTCCTCTTGGAAACCAGCCATTGAAGAGGCTTAACCCTCATGATCTCTCAGCTTTATTCTGAATATGATGTACGTCAGATGGAATCCCTTGTTGGCCAGTTCAAGGTCCCCTGTCCTGGCCGCTCCTCCCCTCGGGTGCAGCTTTTTACTTTCTGCACCCTCAACATGGTGTACATGGAAATGACCTTGGTCTGCACAGGAGCAAGTCTAAGCGAGAGCCTTTCTGCACACACCAACCCTTGGTAGTAACTCTGAACATGGAGCGTTACCACTGCTAGAAGCAGACACTGGGAAAATACACCATTAACTTCAGAAAGTGCAGTTAGAAACTGAGCTGAAAAGTAAAAATAAAATAAAATAAAAATCACTGAGCAGAATTAGTTCTGCTCTAACTCAAGCCACAACACAAAAAAAAGCCCCATCACAACCGCAGTCTAGGGAAAAAATAACATTATCAAAGTAACCATTAAACAGCACCATAAAGAACGTTATAGGGCATCGTTTAGCTCTTTTCTACATCCAACGATTTCACAGAATTTTGGCACATGACTGCTAAAAAGAATGGAGTATCCATTTGTGTGTGCAGGGTTTTGGGAGAGGCAGCACTGAAATGTGCTAAAAATCAATCCCAGGCCTGAATGCAATTCAGCTCGCTGTCAACTGCTTAAGTTTTCACTTGAATAAGCACAGAGCTGCGTCACCCACATCCTCCTTTTCCCCCTTTAAGTGGAAGGTGATGCCATGTGAAGGGTCACTTGTATGAGAGCTGGCCTAGGCCTTTAGCAAGTTCAGACACAAAATAAGTACTTAGTGCCCTTTATATAAACATCCATGTTATTACTTGATTTCTCTGAAGATTCTGAGATTCTTAACAGAATAAACAGGATGGATTCAGGTTGTTAACATTTATCGATACTCTTGTAAGATGCAAGCAGAGTGACATCTGACCTGGCATCGTGCGCTCACAGCCAACGTCCTCCTGGGCTGCATCCCCAGCAGCGCGGGCAGCAGGGCAGGGAGGGGATCCTGCCCCTCTGCTGCGCTCTGGGGAGACCCCCCTGCAGTGCTGGGGCAGCTCTGGAGTCCTCATAGTAAGAAAGACATGGACCTGTGGGAGCAGGTCCAGAGGAGGGCCATGAAGATGATCTGAGGGCTAAAGCACCTCTCCTATGAGGACAGGCTGAGAGAGTGGGGGTTGCTCAGTCTGGAGAAGAGGCTCCAGGTAGACCTTATAGCAGCTTTTCAGTACTTGAGGGCCTACAGGAAAGATGGGGAGGGACTCTTTGTCAGGGGGTGTAGCAAGAGGATGAGGGCTAGTGGTTTTAAACTGAAAGAGGGTAGATTTAGATTAGATATAATGGGAAATTCTTCACTGTGAGGGTGGTGAAAGACTGGAAGAGGTTGCCCAGAGAAGCTGTGGATGCTCTATCCCTAGAAGTGTTCAAGGTCAGGTTGGATGGGACCTTGAGCAACCTGGTCTAGTGGGAGGCATCCATGGCAGGTAGTAGGAACTAGATAATCCTAGTTTAAGGTCTCTTCTGACCCAAACCATTCCATGATTCTATGATTCTCTGACATCCTTCCTAGAGTTATTACAGACTCTGGGGCTTGAGCTGAGCCCTGCCATACTGTGATGGAGAAAGTCTCTGCTGCAGCATTCAGGCTGACAAGGGTACAGCACAGCACTCCGGGAAGGGCCAGGAACAGAACAAAACCATCAGCAGCCGCTTGCTTTGCTTGTGTGAAGTCACGCCCTGCACTTCTGGTGCTGCCTGCCAATCTCTACAAGTGGCCAGTGACATGAAGGAGCACCGTGTAAGGACAAGGCTGCCTGCCACCTTTGCCTGCGGGAGCTGACCTTCCACCGCTCTGAGGGAGGACAGCCAGGACCAGGCAAAGCACTGTTTAAAAAGCAGTACAAAACCAATTAAAGAGAAGAGTCTGAACTCATCCATCCTTGAGGCTTCAGGCACTTTGAATTGCAGCATTCACTGGCAATGGCTGGTGATAAAGCAAGGAACAATCACAGAGAAGATGGTTGAATGTGGCTAACGTTGCCCTAGCAGTGATCCTGCATGACATTTTTCTACCTTTGCTTTAGTAAGCAAAGACACTCTAGGTTTGATGGAGCCATCACAAAGCCCAGGTTTCACTGGAGATGCCCTGCTTTCCTTCCTGGGCTTTTTGACTGAGTAGAATTTGAGATTTTATGACATCTGTGGATTTGCTGATGCTCGCTCTGAGGCTGCTGCACATCCAGAAGTGTTGGATTTATCTACACCAGGTGAGAATTAAGCCAAATACTTTCTGGAACTGTCAGTCTCTCTACTATTATGCACAGTGACAACAGACCCACACACTGGCCTGCCTACAAACACTCAAGGTGACAGCAACCCAGTGGATTTAACACACCAAACTAGGAGTTAACTCTTGTACCTAACACAGATTTGCTGTGAGACCCCACCTCATCTTTGTCTGTCCTGTATCTTAACAGAGGTAACACCCTGTTGCTTGAACCATCTGGAATAGTTTTCAACTCTCTGTAGCGTCCAGAATACAATTTTCTTGAACTATTAAATACAAGTTACTGTAGCAGATAAGTAATAATAGAAAATATTCAAACTTCACTGGACCCCAAAATTAAAAGCAGGAAGCCTGGAACATATGAGTTACCTAGTTTTGCTGATTTTTAGAACAAAAAAATTTACTAGAATTTCCTTTTGAGATAGGCTTCCAGAAAGTAATGTTAGTAAGAATTATGAACTTTGTTGAGCTTAACTCCAGTTTCTTGCAAACCTGCTGAACAGTCCAGGTTTGCTCCAAATTGGATGCAGATTTCTCAGGAAAGGTCATGAACCTTGGTAATACCTCTATAACCATCCCGGCTTTAAAAAGATTTCTGGGGAAAATTAAGTGCCTAAAGGCTAAACTGCATCCTGTTTTAGAGCTCCCATGTTAAGGCCATATTTATAGGGTATAAATTAGCTTTGTTAGGAGCTCTCTGACCTCTAAGCCTTCAATGTAAAGTCCTGTAGTTTTTGGCTTAAAGTAAATTAAAACACAAGCCAAGTAGTTAAATGGATAAAATGATACAGCAGCAATAGCACACAGATGTTGTTGTGTTCCTGCAAAAACTGTCCTTTGTAACCTCCAAGCTGTCTATTCCAGTCATTCTCCAAAACTGCATTATATTTAATATTAAAATGAGAGCTTGTAGTGACGGGCATCTTTGCCCATCTGTTTCTCATCTGAAGTGCTCTAGTATTTTAGGAAACCAATAAAAGTAATACAGTGATAAGAGCCAAGTTTCTTCAGAAGGGACTAGTTATTTTGGATCTGTTCTAGGAGAACTGGCCTCTTCCCAACAAGGTGTGCATAAAAGTTCACCATGTGTTGGCTTATAACTATATAAAGCCTTGCCTGTGAGCCTATAGAGTCAACAAAAAAAAAATTCTGGAACAGACTGCAAGAAGCTTGGGGCCAAAGCTGTGCTTAATGTGCACCTCCTAAATGCTCCTCTTTGAAGTCTTTGCATTTGATGAGTCTCTAAAACCGCCTTTGGGCCTGATTCACTGAAATCACTCAAAGCTTTTTCCATTTCCTCCATCCTCTTTTCAAGCTGCAAACAATCTCCTTGGGGGATGGAGGGTATGATCTGGAATTTTCTGCACTTTTACTGTCCTCTGATCTCCACGCTTGAAGGTGCCTGTCACAGTTTAACTGCTAACTGAAGCTCTTGAGCACTTCTGCTCCATGCTGCAAACTTGGATGCTCCAAGCTGTGGTCCTTCTCTCTGGGTCCTCCATAACCTCCTGGATTCCCAGCTCTACTGCTCCCCTACTCTCTTTATTTACCTTCTCTCCACCCAAGGCCTCACCTAAGGGACCTCTCTGACCTCTTCATAAGCCTGGCCAAACTTGCCTTCTAAGCATCAAGAGGAGGAAAGGTGATGGAGAAGATGGAGGTGATGACAGGGTCCATTTCTATGTCCCAGCCTCCCAGCACAGCACCTGTGGGTGACATCAAGTGGCTCCCTGCTTATTGTCCTCCAGTTCTCTCCAAACCCACATTTGAGCTCTTGACCCTCACATCCCTTCCCTTTCCTCTTCTTTGGTTGGGTTCATAGCAATTTTTCTTCTCTTGTGTCTTTTTTCCAGCACCAAAGTGCTTGGTCCCTCACCAACGGGAGGATGACAAAAGAAAAATTTAGCTCTTACAGGGAAAGAGCAGCTGGTTCACATGAAGTACAACTGTTAGTGTGAGATTAATGTGTACCTGGTGATTTATTAAAGTGTTGTCACTTCATGGGCATATAAATTAAAACAAATGTGACAATGATGAACAAGACATCCCTTCCTGTATCTGCCACCCCTGGGCAGTGACTGTAACTAATTCAGTCCTGTGAGGGAAGGGAGGGAAAAGGGAAGGGGAAAGGGAAAGGGAAAAGAAAAGGGAAAAGGAAATAGGAGAGTCTCATTAAAAATTCCAGACTTTATTAGAAGAAAATTGAAGACTTGGCCTCACTTCTTAACAGTCCTCATCTTTCCAAGAGCTATGTCATGTATCATGAGGCCTTTTTCAGACCAGAAAGATATTTTAAAACAGGATTTCTTATCTTTTTCTGATTAAGAGTGCCTCAGTGATCTACCAGAGGAGATGCAATTGGAAATCCAGGACTAAGCCACAATGTACAGCCTAAAACCATGTTGCTTCAATGCAAGGAAAATACTAGAGTGTCACACAAGAAGTTGCAAACATGAAGGGAAGCCACTGTCTCCAAGAAAGCATAACCAGGCACACCAAATAGCCTTCAGCAGGGACTTTCTTCTCTGTTTCTCCTACATGGGTCACTGGAGCTTTTTTCTGAACAAGCTCCTGTGGCAATAATGTGTTGTGTGCTAGGTCTGACCAACCACACAAACATCTGGAAGTTGTTGCAGCCCGTTGAAACTTCATATTGAAGTTCCAACAAACACTGTGGTACCTGTTTCAGTAGGTACATGGTAACATGTTATCTCCAGCATAGAAAAGTAGAAATTTGAGGCTCCATGACCTGAAAAGGGTTACATTTGACAGGAGTCATTCCCAGTGGTCCTTTAGGAGACCAAAGTGCATGGCTCCAAATATATGATTTACCTACAGGAGTTTAGAACTTCACCTCAGTACAAAAAGTTTTATCCAAAGGCTGCTGGAGTCACTGAAAAGACTCTGACCTGAAGCACAGTTATCAGACATTAGGCAAAAGACCAGAGTGCTGCAGCCCGAAGGATTGCTTATTCTTATTTCTGATGCGTTCCCCTATTTCTGCTTCCATTAACACTATTTTCTCCCTTCCTTTCCCCACTCCTGTCTTCTTTTAGCATAAAAATGAGTCGGCTAGACAATGCATTCACGAGTTAGCGCAACTGCCTGCAACTACATTAACAGCAACTAACAGGAAGGTTTTATAACTAAGCTTCAGGGAAAGAGTAATGAAATAGGAGGGTAGAGATCACCACTGCTGTGAAGCCAAGCAGCTGCACCTATAAAAAGAATCCTTTTACACAGATACATAAAAAGAAATACAGTCTGAAAGCCTCTCTGCTTGGAGAGAAGCATTAGGGAGCACATAAGCACCAGGGTGATGAGAGAGCACCTGGACTGGATGTGTAGAGAAGAAAGGTGTTTAAAAGCTAGGTCTGCAGTCTACCTTCTAAACCCAACCCTGTAGGTGCGTGCAGGCACGATGTAGCCAAGGTGGTTTATCTGGGCAAGTGGAGTCCCAGATCTGGCTTGCTCTATGTGGCCTTCTCCATTTGTACATCTGGAAGCCAGTTTAGGATATCACAGGATGAAATGTGATCGTATAACTGTTACCTAACTCCTCTAAGGAATTTTAGTGAACTATGAAAGCTCTTTGTACAGGGTACAGCAGTGGTGACGTTGGCCAAAACACCCCTGTTGCCTTAGAATCCTCAGCCAGGACTTAAAAGCAGGGCTTGACACACAAAGGCTCAGTAAGTGTGAACACCAGAAAGGATTTGTCACCCATCACCTCTGAGCATCTGTCATTTCAATGCTATGCTGGGTCAAAGCCCAGCAACTTCTGGTAACAGCATTTCTCAGAGAGTAGCTGGAGTTTGTTTTGAGATATCAGAAGTTCAGCTCTTCATCTCCTTGGCTGCAATAACAATTACTTCTTTTAAAACAGGGGTCTTGTTGCCCAAGTTTTCCTTTGCCATCCAACCCTGGTTCTTCCTATGTTGCTGTTAGTTTAAATAGCTTTTTAACTACTTTGCCATTTCTTCTGGAGAACATACTTCTGGATGCAATCAGGTCAAATCTCAATCATCTCTCTGACAAACTGAAGAGACTCAGCTCTTTAAATCACTCAAAAGTGTTTTCCCCAGCCCTCCAGGGTGGGTCTGTTTTCCCAGTTAAGGTATTTTTTAAGCCAACTGCTCCTCTTCCAATACCCGAGGAAATGTTGATCAAACAGGGTGTGATCCCCGCAGAACTCAGAGTCCAGTCTGTAACTACCAGCTCAGACTGAACTGCTCAGACTTATGCCCACAAGATCATCTTCAGTGTTTTCCAAACACTTGCATCGATTCTTCAAGAATTACCTGCATTCCTGGAGGCAGCAGATTGCATTTGTCTGTAATAAAGAGACCATTTGCACAGGCCAGGCTGACAAGCAATCAAAATTGCCCTCTCTAAATGTCTTGTCTTCATTATTATTTATAGGTGCTTCATCATTTTGACACCCGCAAATTTTATCAGCTGTGATTGCATATTTACTTTTGGATCATTAATGACACCATTGACTAGTGCTGGGCTCAGTGCCAATCCTGTAAAATGCCAGTAAAGCATCTCAAAAAGTCATTTCGTTAGCTACAGGAATGTTGTTTCCCTTGTCCTTAATCACTTGAAAGTGATTCTACAGAAAAGTATATCTACTTATATGCTCATTACACTCCAAAATATTGCTCAATGCTAACGAAAAGCACTTGAAAGACGCTTTGCTATATTTATGCACAGAGTTTTCCAATTCCCCTTGATCAAACATCCAACAAGACCCATGTTCAATAAAGCCATGCTGAAAAACGTTATAATGTATTGTCATCCTCTGTATCATCACTAATCAAATCCCATATCAGCTTTTCCATAATTCTGCCCAGGGCTGGAAATCCAATAAACTGGCATGTAGTTAAATGGATTATCTGATACTTAAACATCTAAAATTAATTCCTGGTTGAATTCTCAAAAATGCTATGACACACCTCATTGCATCCAGAAAGGATGAAATGCCTCCACATTTCTAATTGTTTGGGCCTAATATGCTTTCAGGAATGCGATGTAGAGCTCCAGGACAGGGGCTTTGGTCAATTTAGCTGCCGTGAAGCTGGTGAGGTTGAATAAAAGGTGCTCTCAGCTCCTCAGCCACTTAAGCACCTCAACACAACCCTAACTTTGTTTTGCTATCTATATAATTATATAGCCTGCTCATCACCATAGTGACGAAAATACTATAAGATTATGACTTAAGTAACTGCATTTAGAATGAATTTTTCATCTATAGATGTCTCTGCTTAGCTCTGCTTTAATACTCACAGCTACTCACTTCACACCAAAGTTGCAAGCTCAAGTAAGCATGAATGTGTGAACTCATCACGAAGGAGATTTCAAGGAATATCTGAAGCCTACTGCTTAAATTCATGGATGAGTTAGCCTGCTTCTTTCCCCATGAACAGTTTTGTCTCACAGTTCTAGGGAGCTCTGCTCACAGCTCAAGACTTACACTGTTTCTCTCATGAGAGCCGAAACACTTCTTGGGAAATTAAAAATATTTGTGACCTCCTTTTTCTAGTATTTTGTTCCCTTTTTTTAAAGGGAGAATTTCAGATCTGTAGATAAGGTCCAGATTTTGAGATAGTCAAAACCAGAATGATATCCTTCAAACTGAATCCTGCTCTCCTTAAATCCAGACTTTGCAATGTGTTGTTCTTAGGACCCTGCACTCTGTTTCACGGTCTCTACTGTCATACGTTGTCATAGCTTCATGTATACATGACTCAAAACCTAAGGACTGCATGTCTTCACAAGACATTCTCCCCAAAAAACAAGGGAAAAAACCTGGGGAACATTGTTTCTAAACTCCCTAACGCAAATTGAAGCCAGCGGAGTTTTTACCATGGCCTCTGGTTAACAAAAGAGGAAGGTGCAATAATCAGTAGGTAACTTCTCAGCGACTCTAAAGAAAGGCAGAGAGCACACACACCACCAAAGTCACAGCAAGGATGAGGATCTTTATCAAGGAAAGGTTCAGATATTACATGCGTTTTGGGTACTACACTCCTCTCTACCAAACGTTAAGGACTGCTCTTGCTGCTACATAAACAGGCAAAACTGAAAGTCATCCTCTGAGCTGTCCTCCAGCCTAGCCACAGAGCGCCCACCCACACGCACCATAAAGAGAAGACAAATCCTTAGCTGAGCCCAGGCCACATCGTACTGCAAGTTCAGTCAAGTTATTTCATGGTAGAGAGAAATCCGGAGCTCAAATTTCTGATATTTGTAAACTGCAAATAAAGAGACTTAGACACTGTGTAACAAATCTCAGAGGGTTAGGCAAGCTTTGTGCCATGCACTGAAGACACCATGCTCTACACTCTAAAGCTTATTGTGTACAGCCTTTGATCTTAAGTACCATTTCAACTGGCAGTTATACAAGTGTCAGGCTACATAACTTATATAGAGGAGGAAGAAGATACAAAAGCCTTTAGTAAAAGGAATACACACTTTAAATAAGATGTATTAGCTTGAGTGCAATGAAAAGCCAAAAGAAAAGGCCTTCAAAAGTTGTAATCTGGGCCTAGCAAAGCCTTTAAGAAAGAAGTGTTGCACTTGGTGCATAAAGTAGGACAACTACATTCTGAAGTGGAAGTGGCTAGAGAACATGAAGGCATAACCTGCCTTCCTTAAAGAAACGGATTCAGAAAAATGATGGATCCATAATTTCAGGGGATATAATGAGATCCTTAAAAAGAAGCCATTAAGGTATTGCTTTGTATCAGACCCTGTGGGTAAGGATGCAGGGTGCCTTGGTCTGGATTTTGACTTCTGGGCAAACTGCTGGTTCTACAACCCATGCTAGCCTAGTGATGGTCTCTCCAACATGGTCTCGGAAAATCAGCAAGTCCTGGAACCAGCAGCTCTTGGCAAAGAGCAGATCTCTCTGCAGTTCAGAAATCCAGATTAACAGCTAGTTTAAAGGCTTGATTCACATGTTCTGAACCACAGCTCTGAACACTGCAACTGCAGCCAAAATGGGACATCCAGCAGCATCAGCCATCTACAGTACTGTGGTCAGGATAGATGGATGGATACTCCAGGTCCTTATTCTTGATCTTTGAGAGTTCCACAATAGCTATATTGTGACATCATTTCTTCTAGTATATGGGTTTACTCAACTATAATTAATCATTGTTACACTAGGCTGCTACATTAAAAAGAGCACTAAAGGGCTAGGATGGTGTGGAATAGTGAGGAAATTAAAGAGAATTATAGGGAACAAAGACATTTTTAAAGGGCCATTAAAAGATGTAGGCATATTGCAAGGACAAGCCTGGACAAAACACCCACAGAAAAGAGATAGATAAGATGAGGGCAGGGAGTCAGAGCAGCTTAAGAGAGGAGACCAACAGAAGCCATGCCACAAGACTGACTGTTGACATGTGTCATTAAAAACCACTTTCCAGCAGAAGCACAAAAGGCCATCTTTTGGGTTCTGACTTGTTCGTTCCCATCAGCAAGGCAATTTTCATGTCAATTTTTATTTCTGTAACAGAAAAAACCTTCTGCTTAATGAGCAATATGTATCAACACCACGGACAGAGCCTCCTTCCCACCCCAGGCCAGGCCCAGCTGGGGTTAGAGCTCACTTCACCGAGCCCATTTCAATGCCAACGCTGACACCTTCCTCCCAGCGCCATTTCCACCCCCTTCCAGAGTCCATTGGCTTCCTCCTGCCAGCAGTAATCTTCAGATCCACCGCTACCAACCACAGGCAAAATCCTCCCAGCAGCTGGTGGCTCATTTCACTCCCTTCTGACAGATGGTTAATATCAGAGTAGCCGTCAGTTCAAAAATAGCACATAGCCCATTGATGACGACGTGACAAGGTTGGCATGGGACACCATTCATGGCTGTCCTCCGAAGCCAACGGCCACTGTCCAGCTCCCACAAACCTCCCTTGTCCAGACAGACACTCCAGTTCAAAAATATTGCCCAGGCAGCTCAGATGCTGTCAGTGACAGTGCTGTTGCATCAGGCATAGCTAGGATAGCTGCGTCCCTCTTCCCCCAGCCGCTCTCTCCGGAGCGATGGCAGGGTCTGTTTCCCGGCTCGAGACTTTCCATGTGTTACGCTTGGCTCAATTCCATGTGCAGCTGAAAAGCCAAATAGCCAAGGGCAGAGGGCTGCTATTTCACCTTTGATAGATGGGAACTAAAGTTACTCTTGGCAGCTGACTTGAAGCTTCTATTAAAAAAAATAAGGGAGGTTGGGGCGCAGTCACAAAAGGGCCACGCTCTGCAGACACCGATAACAGGTTTATTTAGGATTACTTGAGCCTGGCTTGAAGTCAGCATGGGGAACATATTGTTTTCAGGATTATTTTCCTGAAATGCATTTAGAAATGTCATGGTGGGTTTAAACAGATTATGTAAGAGCGTCTACAGGCTCCACAAACAAACAACAGACCCCAAACAACAACAAAAACACTCACTTGATCTCTTAAATACCATTTCAATTTTGCACTGTCAGGAAATACAGAACCACACCAAATACAGATGAAGTCAGAGATATTAAATCTCTTGGAGCTTTCTGAATTACAAAAGCTCTAGTTCCCTAAAATTGTTCAGCCTTTTCCCACCTTCACTATGACTTCTAGAAACACAGCAAGGGGTTATATCTAGGGTTTGTCAGATGAAGATCAGGTCCACTATCGCCCACATTAATGTATCGCTGCAATATACTATGTCTGTTCTAAGTGTTTCTTAATCTTTTATTATTTCTACATCAGGCATTGCAGAATTTGCTTGCTTTGCATAATTTAGACATCTCAGAACACTGTAACATTCCATTTTAATTCCTCTTTCTAATGGACAAGAACATAAACCTGTTCCTGATCAGTTAGCTTCGCTTCCAGGGACAATCTCTGAGTAAGAAAACTGTGACAAAAATGAGCTCTGCAATACCTGGCAGGGCTGGGTTAATGGTTGGACCTGGTCTCTTCCAAGAAAAAGGACTCTATGATTCCAATACTAAGTGCCATAGATGGCTCTGCATGATCTAAAGACAGATGAATTGAGCTCCAGCCAAATCCATGGGAACCTGTCTTCATGTTAGCAGTCAGCAGGAACGAAATCCCATTGGAATCAGACGTTGAGAGGGAAATTTTTCAGTCTTGAATCACAAAGAGATGAAAACTCAAGAATACTAAAGTGACTTGGAAGCTAAGGAACCTTGTACCTTCAGACAGGTATCTTTGATGAGCTTTCTCTCACAAGCTCTAGGTCTAGAATTGATGTGTGGAAGTAGCAGATCCTGAAGCATTAGGAAATCGTGTCAGTATGTAGTGGAGGTGTTGGGAGAAAACGGCATCTTTAGTCCTCTAGATACCTTCTTAGGCCTGAGCTACAGCTCTAATTATATAAATGTTGGAAATTGGCCAGCAACCCCAGTAGGTCTTTACATGTTAGAAAATCCATGTGTGACCCCAAGAGCCAGGCAGCTTCTGGGAACCTGCTTCCCCAGAGGTCAAGACTGTCCATAACTCAGGGATTTCCCAGTACATTGGCCCAGAGAACTAATCTAACACCTCCTCCACAGCTACTCACACAGGAGCTCAGTTCTAAGAGGACAGACACAGAAAAACAGCTCATAATTGCAATTTCCTATGCTTCTTTGCCTTACACTCTTCCCAACAGGCATGTGGTCCCCACTACCACCCCATATGGTAAGCAATAGAATACTGAATGCCACTATTTTGAAACCGTAGACCTTCTCATTGTTTTGATTTCAGGAAGAAAACCATAAAGTTAATTTCATTCATCATTTCCAGCTCTGGATGAGGACATGGAACTTCTCTGTCTGAGCAATGGAACCAACAAGCCTGCAGCCACATACACCACCTGCAGATAAGGCCACTGAGGTCCAGAGCAGTCCTCCTCGATGGTGGGAAGGCACAAAAATCCACTTCAGCTAAGGAAAGCGTACCATGACCTGCTGACCTTTAGCATCCTGACTTCTCTTCAGGTTGGTGCTGATCGCTCAGCAGACTGTGTTTAGTTTTGGTCCCTGCTATACAAGAAAAAGATGGAGACAGGCTGGAGAAGGGCCACAAAGATGATCCAAGGACAGGGAAGCTGCCATATGAGAAAAGGCTGAGAACTGGGTTTCTTCAGCCTTGAGAAAAGAAAGCTTTGGGGAGACCTTTGTCTCCCAGTAAGTTCCAGTATTTAAAGGGTGGCTGCAAAGAAGATGGAGACTCCATTTTTGTAAGGAGTCACATGTAAAAGATGATGGAGAACGGGTAGAAGCTAATCCTGGCGAGATTGACTGGACACAGGAGGAAAATTTTTTCACAATGAGAACAATCAGCCATTGGAATAATCTCTCCAGAGAAGTGGTGGGTTCTGCAACATTGAACAGTTTTAAGATTCAGCTGGACAGGGTACTGGGCTATCTTGTCTAGAACATGCTTTTCCCAAGAAAGGTTGGATCAGATGATCCTTGAGCTCCCTTCCAACCTGGTATTCTATGACTCTGATTCAATGCACTGTGTGGCAAGTAGCTGGAGGAAGCCTGTGCTTGTTAACTCCCTCCTGAGGGACCTCAGCAGCTATTCTTTCCAGCTGGAAAAATCTGAATTGTTTCCAAACATTTTCCCTCCTGAAATACCAGAAGTGATATAAAGAGCTGACTTTGGCAAGCTTGGCTTTCTCAAATCTAGTGATTTCCCCTCTGCAGGTCTTCCTCTCTCTCTTTCTCTCCACTACCTTTCCCTAACCCCCCTGCTCCTCCTTTTGTAGGAGGACAAGAAAACTGAACTCAGAAAGCAGATGCACCCAAGACAAAGTGAGCTGTATGAAGAACTACAAGTATAATTAAAAAATGGCAAGTGTTTCAGGCGTGCAGAGTATAAATGAACACAGCAACACAGTCAAAGTAGTAGTAATAATACTAAATAAATGGCTCCTGCTCCTTGCCCTCCTCCAGATGTTTTACAAGTGACCTTGCCTGTAACTGGAAGCAATTTCCCTCTACCTGCAAGTGCCCTCTGGTTTCTCATGCAGACATTATGTCTAGGTTTTCCAGATATATCAGACTTTTCATCAGCTGTTGCAGGACAGCAGCAGGATTTTGCTTTCAGCTGCCCATGTGTATTATTTAATTTGAACACTGCACATCCAGAAAGATGCTAAAGTGATTAAGGAGAAACTGGACCCAGCACAGCATCAATTATTCCTTTTGAGATGGAGATTAATTTCACCTCACTTCAACCAACTTGCATCTTGGACTACTGGCAGGGTTTGACGGGTAGGCTGACAGCAAAATGATGTTCAGGTAAAATACTGGCTGCTTTGGGAAAGCTGTGGGAAGTTAGTATTCCTCTCCACATGGCACTTGTGAGGACATCTGCAATACTGTTTCTGCTTCAGGGCCTCCTGTACAAGTGAGATGTTGACAAACTTGAGTGATGCCAGTGAAGGTTCATGAAGGTTGTTTGGGAGTCTACCAAACCAGGGAATATGATGCATGAGGAGAGCCTGAAAGAGCTTGTTCAGCCTGGAGAAGGCTAAAGGGGATCTAACGGACTTCTTTTAACAATCAAGTAGGAGGCAATAGAGACAAGGGGCCAAACGGCTGAGGAGTGTGCAGCAGAAGGACAACAAATAGCAGGTACAAGCTGAACAAGGGTAATTCCCATCAGAAAAATGAAAACTTATTCCATGGCAGTGGTATAGGAACAGGGGCTCTGAGAAGCTGTGCAGTCTCCCAGAATGACAGAACAGTTGAGGTTGGCAGGGTCTTCCCAAGATCTTCTACTGCAACCCCCTCTTGTTTAGGCAGGGTCAGCAAGAGCAGGTTGCCCAAGACTATGCCTAGTTGGTTTTGAGTATTTCCATGGATAGGGACTCCACCACCTCTTGTGGCAACCTGTTTCAATGTTCAACCTCACAGTAAAAAAAAGTTTTAAATTCAGACAGAATTGTATGTATTTCCTTTTGTGTCCATTTTCTTGCCCTGTCAGTGGCCACCACTGAGAAGATCCTGGCTCTGTCTTCTAGGCACCTTCCCAGTTATTGATAAAGAGTGACAAAAGCACCCCTGCACCTTCTCCAGACTAAACATTCCAAGCTCTCTTATAGGTCAGATGCTACAAAGCTTTTATCAACCTGTGGCCTTTTGCTGGACTTGGTCTAGTAAGTCTGTATCTTTCTTGTACTGGGGAGCCCAGAACTGAACACAATAGACCAGATGTGGCCTCATCCATGCTAAGCAGAGAAGAAAGATCACCTCCCTCAATCTGCAGCAATGTTCTTGCTAATGCAGCTCAGGAAACTGATGGTCTTCAATGCTGCAAAGTCACACTGCTGGCTCTTGTTGAACTCATCGTTCACCAGGACATCCAAGTCCTTCTCTGACAAGCTGCGTTTCAGCCGGTCATTCCCAGAACATACCCATGCATGGGGTTGTTCCTTCCCAGGGGTAAGGCTTCCCATTTGCCTTTACTGAGTTTCATAAGGATCCATCGCTGGAGATTTTCAGAACTCTACTAAAACCTTGAGCAGTCTGGTCTGGGACAGAAGATAGCACTGCTCCAAGCAAGAATTGGGAACAAAGCCTCTAGGGGTCATTTCCAACCTAAATAATTTACAAATAATCGTCACAGATATGTCAAAGCTCCAGCTTACTGCGAAGCTGCAGCTTTATGAACGTGAACGTACATTAGATAAGACAGACCCCAGCTAAAAGAAATGCCATTTTTATTGGCTATGAAAAATACAGAACGCAGAGTTCGGGGATTTCTCTACAGTCATTCCTGGCAGCAATAAATTGGAAATTAACTCACTTTCCCAAATTTCACTCCAGCAATGTCCCCATCATCATCCAGATTAAGTTTCCTCCTACTTTTTTTGTCACTTTAAGTTCATGAACTCCAACTTCAACATATGCTTTCAGCTCTAAGTGCACAATATTATTTTTTAAAAAACAGAAATGGATGAGAAACATGTGCAACGTGAAAGAATAATGCACAATAGACATCTGAGGTTCTATATCTGACATAAATATTGCACTATAAGGAATCACCTGGAGGGCTGGCTTAAATTTGTGCACATAATTAGTGTAAGGTTGAGTGAACATCTGCATATGGACCCAAGATGACTCAAAAATACTGGCAACCATAGCTATGACATCTAAATGTGCTCAAACACTTTTAAGAAGTAGGTTTGTTCCATCCTACCAGTGAAAGGTAAGCCAGGAGGATCACACATCTCCAAAGTATAAGCAAGCTGAGCTGCTCTAGGCAGATGTCTATCAGTCCTACTCCATCCAAAAGAAAAATTAAAAATGCTTTTGGAGACATTGCTAAATATCACTAGTGTGCCATAAGCACTGTACGCTGGGATTGCTGTGAAAGACTGTGACAAGTCTTAACCATGAGGAAGCTTAACTTCTGGTTTCTAGTAAAAAACTGCTGATTTTCTACCTGCACCCGGCCGCTCTTAGAAGAATGGTCCAGGTAGCTCCCATCTGTCCAGTCATTTGCTTCAGTACCGGTAAACTTCCCCAGGAACAAACCAGCCTGGCTTGACTTTTTAGTTATTGACCATTTCCCTTATATTTTTTGATGTTAGGGAGTTAAATTTCTTCTGAGTAATTCCGACATGAGGACAATACATTATAATATTCTCACATGTAAACATTAGAGCAATGAATGTGTTCATTCCCAGAAAATAAGTGGTTTTTAAAAAATATATATTCAAATACCTACTTGGGAGAGCATAGGAATGAAATTCAGAGTTCAGGATCATGTATTCTTGCTACTAAGGCAAAAATACATGCATCTATTGAAGACAAAGTCAATGCATTGATTCTTATCCCAGTTTCTAGGTATTTAGCAGTTTCTAGGTATTTGATCCTCCTTGCTTAGATGATGTTATCTGGAATTTTTATTACTTCTTCTGTGGCTGTCCAGTACAGTCTTAGTAAAAGGACTGATTTATCAGCATCAAAAGCTGAGGTAGCATGGGTCCTTCAAAAAGTGCTTCAACAAGCCCTGTTAGAGCTACTTAGTTTCTCCACAATAAATATCCCATTTTCCCTGAGAGCGGAAGATTTCCCCATTTGCGTGCTCATTCAACAACAACCTGAAAGTTTTTCCTCCAAGCAATGCTGCTCCCCCAAGTTACATGGCTTAACAAAAACCTTTTTTGAAGCTAAAAATTTGTCCACAACTAAAACAATTAACAAAGATGCGAAAAAGGAACCACCACTGCCACCGTCTGAAGGTCCCTCCCAAAGTGTCCTGCAAAATCAAACACTTCCAGGGAAGGCTGTAATGATTCCTCACCCTAGCAATTATTTATATTAATGATGTCAGCAGCAGGGGTCTCAGTGAGGCAGGGCTTTGTTACGCTAGCTGCTGTAGCACCACTTGAACAACAGTGGTGCCAAAAGAATGCAAACTAAGTAGGAAAGAGTCAAGGAGAGTGAGAAAGGGACAGTTACTCTTGGTTTATACTGGAAAACTTGAGGGACAAAATTAAAGGGCTTCCACAAAGGGTCTCAAAAAAAAAAAAAATTCTATTTTCAAGCTGAGAACAGAGTCCAGATGTCTCCCATCTGCAGGCTATTTGTCCTTGGTACCAAGCTGGCAAAGCTCTTTAGAGTATTTTTGCTCAAGTCAGACAAAATTCCCTCTCTTGTCTCCTGTACCACAGCCTGAAGCCTTCATACAATCCATTAAAAGGTCTGACGACGGCGGTTCAGCCACAACACGCAGCCTGCTCACCACCACGGCCACGGCAACATTATTACACCAGCCACAGCCTCACCTAACAGCCTTCTGCAGAAATGAACGGCTACCCACCCACCGACTGGCCATCTAAAGTGTTCAGGAGCTCTGGAATAGCAAAGGAAGGGTTTGTAACTGGTTCCGTGCTAATTCTGCCAGTCAATGCGAATGGCAATGGAATGAGCATGGCCAATGTTGTCTCTTCATAGTCATTGCTCTCAGGGAGGCCTGACATTTGCTCTTCCACATTTGATCATACATTGGCCACCGATTCATCCTTGCAAGAATTATGTCCTTCCACACCCCCCCAATCTTTTTTCCTTTTAACACAACCTGGAATTTATCACATTCACAGCCCCAAAATTTTACTGAAATTTGAGTTATAACAACCTATTTCCACAGAAGCACGCTAAAAATCCAATTTTTTTTCTCTCCCTTGTCAGAATGCTTTAAGCAACTACACTCAGGGTCTCTACAGGAGAGGATCTAACCTGCTCCTTGATGCAAATCCAGTCATTCATTTTCTACATTTTCTAGTTCTACTCCAAAGTGAGAAACCCACCCTACAGCAGAATGAAGGTCTACATGGTATCAAGAGAACTGTGCTTTTGACCAAACATTGTCTCCGTTGAACAGATCCCCACATTAAAACAAAAGGACGCTTTGATTGTCTTCAACTAACACCACAAGTAGTTTATGTCTTGCAACCCTCTCTACTCACATAAAAATCAAGATACAAACTATGTATTTCACAAACAGAAACGTCACACTTGGGGATGAAACAATTTACCGCCAGCAGCTAAAGAGAGTCACTTCTCTCCCCGAGGTCATTAAGTCTCCTCTACTAATGCTGCCATATGAGTCCCAAAGATGTGCTTTGCTTTACAAGAGACTCATGCCCTTGGTAACAGACAGGCATGCACTGGGCTTTTAAAAACTTGTGGGTTTTGGTTTTTTTTTAACAAATTATACCCCAGTTTGGAGCTGGAAATCCCTCCCTTGCAGAAGCACATTAGGAATAACCCACTGAAGTCAATGGGGTCAAACCACTCAGCAGATGCAATACAGAACTGGGAGGAGCAATGATAAACCCAATAGTTGGTTGTGCTGCCATTCAGAGGGTCCTTCACAGGCTGGAGAAACGGGCAGAGAGAATCTCATGAACATTAGCCAAGGCAAATGTAAATTCCTGCACCTGAGGAGGAACAAGCCCATGTTCCTAGAGGTGGATGGGCTGGGGACTGACCAGCTAGAAAGCAACTTTGCAGAAGATGCCCTGGAGGTCTTGGGGGACATCAGCCTCAACATATGGCAGCAACATGCCCTTGCAGGAAGGGAGGCAGCCAGCATGATGGGCTGCATTTAGAGGAGCATCATCAGCAGGTCAAAGGAAGTAATCCTTCAACTATACTAAGTATTGGTGAGACATTGGTGGGCTATGTCCAGCTCTCCTTGGTGTCTCCTGGTGTCTACCCAGCTACAACAGCTCTCCACTGAGAGTTGCCCTAGGTAGCTTTTCAGTCACTTCTATCTAAGCAGTATGACCAGATGGCCAACAAGGCCACCAGCATCCTGGCTTATATCAGAAACAGCATGGCCAGCAGGACTAGAGAAGTTGTTGCCCCCCTGCATTTGGTCCTGGTGAGGCCACACTTTGAATACTGGGCTCAGTTTTGGGCCCCTCGCTACAAGAAAGACATTAAGGTGCCGGAGTATGTCCAAAGAAGGGCAACAAAGCTGGTGAAGAGTCTAAAGCCCAAGTCTGATGAGGCAGCTGAGGGACCTAGGGTTGTTTAGCCTGGAGAAAAGAACGATCAGCAGAGACCGTCTTGTTCTTCACAACTCCCTGAAAGGAGGTTGGGGCCAGGTAGGGGTTGGGCTCTTCTGCCAAGAAACAAGTGACAGGACAAGAAGAAATGGCCTCAAATTCCTCCAGGGGAGGTTTAGGTTGGATATAAGGGAAAAAAAAAAAACCAAAACCAATCACTTTCCCCAAAAGGACTGTCCAGCCTCGGAACAGGCTCTCCAGGGAAGTGGTGGAGTCCCCATCCCTGAAGGGATTAAAAAGACAAGTAGCTGTGCTGCTGAGGGACACAGAGTGGTGATCAGACAGTGCTGAGTTAACAGTTGGACCTAATGATCTTACAGGTCTTTTTCAACATAAATGATTCTGTAGTCAACTAGATTTTCATCAACACTGTGATGATGAGACTATCACCTGGGACACATCAAGAAGCCTCACCTAGAAAACATCTCCCTTATCTAAAAAGGCCTTTCTCCGTCCCAGAAAAGGGTGGTCGCTGTTGTACATTAATAGTGGCGACAAAAGCTTTACAGTCAAAGAAAATTGCTACAACTGTGAAGCCTGATGTTTCAAAACAGTAAAAATGTAATTTCAATAATTCATAAGTTCCAAGAAACAAGTTTGTTTGTTACAAAATTGGTGGTAGTTATGCCTCACAAAAGAAATAATTGATAGGATGAAATGGTTTTACTTCAAGTCATTGTTTTCAGAGGAGTGCTTGGAAACGAGATGAGACAAAAATAAAATCATTACACAGCAATGAAAGTGTACCTAAGTGGTTATTTACTATTAAAAAGTTCAATACTAATGGCAGAATGAAAAAATTAAATTCAGAGTGAGAGGCTTGCTCTGCTCTATAACAGCAACTCCCCTCTGAGACTCCCTTTCCCAAAGCATGGGTTAACATGCTGCTTTTTTGCCAGTGTTGGTAGGCTGGGAGTTTTCTACAGGGAGAACAGCACTGAACAGGGACGCTATGCCCTAAAGGACAGCTACAGACTTTAGAACAACTCTCCCAGGACACTGTGGGTGATAACCACCTACATTAGGGATTACCCACTCTCTTCAGAGGCACAGCTCTGTCTTGGCACCACGGTCAGCGCGCCACAGCCCTCCCAAGCGTACCCTCATGGTAGGCACATCCCAAAGAAGCGCACAACCCATGGAGATAAATGCTCCAGCCACAAAACCATCCAGGTCCCACACCTGCTCCCCAATCATGAGTGATGAGGGTAGTATGAAGATTGCTTATTTTGAACACAAGACACACAGATGCCAGCTGAGGTGACCAACTCTTCCACCCCCCATTTTCCCTGCATATGGATGCATTCACACTCCAGTTAGTGTGAAAAACAACAAGCTTGCTCACCCTCATGCAGTCACTTGGGGTGAGCAGTTCTATTTCTGAAGCCTCTCATGGCATACACAGCCTCCCAAAGACTCTGCACGGTGCAGAGCACTGATGGGTCTGGGACAAACGGAGGTGCACATCATCCACATGACAAAACAATCCTTGGCTTGGCTGAGAGAAGAGCAGTTGGAAGGGGGCAGGCAACCCCCATGCTAGGGCAGGATGGCAAATGGAGAAAGTAAAAGACCAACAGGCTGTACTTTGATAGCCTGTGGTCCTTGCAGCTCCTTAACAGGGTTGAAGAGCATCTTTCTGCATCCTATCCAAGCTCCAGGGAAAGCAATGGTGCAGCATCTATTCTGCTCTGCTTCAGCAAGCTGTGTGTTAGCAGAAACTTTAATAGATTTTTTTTTTTCTGCACCTGCTTTTTTCCTCTTTGCTCCACTGAAAAGTCATAGGAAGGGCAAGGGAGCTTAATCCACAGTATGACTTTCTCATGCAGGCCTCAGAATGGTTCTACCAGTGAAACCTAAAGCTATAATATCTAGTTCACTGTGCTGTATTGCAGTTTGAGAGAGAGTGATAAAGAAGTGCAGGTCTTAAAGAGAGAGACTTTTAGTTAGTGCATCTAAGGCTGGTTTATTCTTGCTTTTATTTATTCTTTTCCATTCTCTTGCTTCCACCTCCTCCAGCTCCCATTGCTATCACCATGCTCAGCTGTCAGCTCCATGGGGCAGGCAGCTCTGAGTCCGGGCAGTTTTCACACCAAAATAACACATCGAGAATGAGAACACGGTTCTGAGGCAGCGACTGTTTTCTGTGTCAGGCCCTCCCAGAGCTTCTCTCCAGGGCAGAGATTGGAAATTCTCTCTCATCCCAGTCTCAATTACTATTAAAAAAGTGGCAGAGAGAGGAAGGCCAATTCTGATAGCTGAGTCAGGCAAGCAGAAAAATTAGCTGCTCTGAGCGATTTATCATCTCAGACCACTGATGCAATCCTTTACAAATTCAATTATAGCTAATTAAAAATAGTTCTCTCCTGAGCTGATCACCTGAAGTCCCAAGTCGCAGTTAAAACCTGCTGTAACAAAGGCCATAAAAACTAAGAGTCTGAGGCAAGTTACAAGGTTTATTACTGATGTAACTCCAGGGTTATACCATAATATACTTGGTCGGTAGCCCTCTGGCACACTGCTTGGCTTTGAGTAAAGCAAGACAGTCCTGAGCATCCTAATCTCTCTCCTTTTGTTTTACCTGCCCCCACAGTTGATGTCAGATCCCCTGGGAGAACCCGACTTGAGAAATTGCTGTTGCATTCCATGCACAGTTTCACTTGGAATTACATTATTCATTTTTAAAACAGTGGTGTTGCGGCTCCTCAACACTTTTTTTTGGTCTAGCACCAGCAGATGTATGAATATATTAGTAGTACATGCAAGTCTGAGATCAAGTTCTTGTGAGCAGCATTTGCCCGGTACATTCAACAATCTGACATTTGGGATGCATATAAAGCTGCTTGTCAGAATAATAATAGTAAAAAGAGGTAGTAACTTGGAGCCTTAGGTTTAATTCTGGAAAGGGTTTTAAAAGTCAAGCGTCTCTTCCTCACAGAGCACTCAGTAGGATTAGATCTCATCCAACTGTCAGGAGTTAGATGTTCATATTCTTCTATCACTTGCTGGTTTTACAAGGTCTCAGGAAGCAGCTACAAGACATAAATCACCTTCCTCTGCTTACTGCCCCACAGCAATAAGTGCTTAACTCCTGGGACTCTCTATTAGCAATTCTCTTATGTTATCTGGACAATAAACCAGCTACTTACACAGCTTTTACTGACAAGATGAACTACGGGATTTGCAGTAGCAGAACAAAATTGTTTGCTTTCAAATTGCCAAGGTCAACACAAGCCAGAACACCAGTCAAAAGCACACAGGAAGGAAGCAAAAAAAAAAAAAAATTTCGGTGTTTTCACCCTCAAACAAAGCAAGACTTGCCCATGATTGACCCTATTACAATATTTGAGTATGGAGGTTTCATCACCCAGGCTTCCGAACAGAGGCCGGGGATAGTTTTCAGCGTATCACACCCTCTATGTTCATCAGGGCACAGAAATGCATGTCAAAACCATGATTTGCCTAGGAAGATTCACTGCTCTGACACATCACCTCTTGAAGCGACCAGAATATGATACTCTGAAGAAAAGCAAAATGCCTGACTAAACCTCCAATCCAAGAAAATAACACTTCACAGGGGAAGAAGTTTCCTCTGGCTCTTGCAGAGAACAGTTAAGCCATGTCACACATGATGTAATTACCCACATTTTTATTACCTTTTGTGTCTTAATTACTATTACAGCACGCTTGGCAAACTGTCACTCAACGGTTTACAATCGCAGCCTTTGGCTACATCATTTCACCCATTAGATTATAAAAGCAGCCAAAGAAAGCAGCAACACAGAGGCTGGTTTCTGTCCAGCTAGTCCTCTAAGCTCCCACAGCTGACAGTATGGGCAGGCCTATTTACTCAGCTTAAATGAATTGCCCTTCAATTAGGCTGCACTGCATCTTCTTGGCACATTTCTACAACAGCTGAGCAACTGCAAGTGTTAGTCCCTGGGTGGATGCTGCTCCCTCTATCTTAGTTTTGAGGATGGGAAGAGAAAGTTGTTGCCCAATCTCAACATGAGGTGTCTTCAGAGCAAACATCTCAAAGGAGAGACAGAAGTAGTTTGCAAGTAGAGGGTCATAGGAAGCCTCATTCAGTACAAGTTTTACGTCTTCTGTTCAGGTTGCCCTGCTCTGTGCAAGGCTCAGTTCTGACCAAAGCTCTTCTGCTGTCAGGGTATTTGTGCTGTTCCTCTCTTGTGTAGGCTCTACCTCAGAAAGTTAGTAATGGAGTTGTCTTCAGCACTACTGCTGGGGAGTGCAAGTCTTGTGGGGTAGGTCCTTGTCGCTGATTTTTACAGAACTTGTAGGAACACTATGGATTTCAGATATCTTTCCTGCATCATGTTCCAAATTGTGTAATCCTCTTAAGAATATTAAGGATGAACAGATAGGAAACCAAAAAACCCCAAAACCCACTAAAAAAACCTGCCTTTCCTAAATTACATACAAAATATTGTCGTATAAGTTATAGAATAAAATGGAATTGAGGTGAAAGGGATTTAGAAAATCATCTAGCCCAACTGCCTGACCTCTTCATGGCTGACCAAAAGTTACATCATCTTGTCAAGGTCTCTTGTCCAAAGGTCTCTTAAACACTGACAGGCTTGGAGCATTGACATCCTCTCTAGGAAGCCTGGTCCAGTGTTTCACCACCCACTTGGTAAAGAAATGCTTCCTAATGTCTAGCCTAAGCCTTCCCTGGCACAGCTTTGAACCATAAAACACCACTTTACCACTAAAAGAAGTATAATTGTCTCAAACACTTGACAGTCTCTGGCACATACGGTCAGATGAGCTCTTCTCCTGTCATCATACTCACTCATCCATCCTCCAACTACTATCAGTTTATCATGGCAACGAAAAAAGAAATGGAAAGAAATTCAGTCAATGCCACTGCAATACAAAAACCATAAAAAAAAAAAGAGCCTGAGACAGAAATATTATACTTCTGGAGGAGAATGAAAGAAAATGGTATCCGGCTGCATCTTGCCTACAAAGTAGATATAATAATCTTACCAAGACCTCTAGCATGGAGGAGATTAGAGACAGAGATAAGACCAATATTATTAAGATCTCACAACTAAATCTTTCACCAGATTGGTAGTATTACAAAATATTTTCATGTCTCAGAGAGCAACCTCAGCCAACACCTGATATATGGTGTGGAAAAAGAAGAAAAAAAAGAATGCCCACACTTTCTATCATTGTTTTTTACACCACTACTCTCTTCATCCCAGAAATTGGTCACTTGGTAGTTTTACCTTTCCATCTTTTTGCATTATTCAGCCAGGTAAAAGAAGGAAAGTGCAGAATAAAACCTGCCAGTTACGCTGAAGTGATGGGGCTCAGGACAGGTGAGAGTAGGAAGTCCCAAGCCTGCACGGGCCCATGGCTATGACATAACCATCATGTATATAGAAGATGCAACTGCCTGCAGGCCACAAGCAGCCAAGCTAACCTATCTGTGGGTAGTTCAGGAGGTGAGAAGCCACCAGAACAATTAAGAAGTTATGATCTCTTGACATTTCAAAGGAGGTGAGAAACCCAAAACAATGGTCAATTAACAGACTGGCATCTCCAAGCAGTTCACCCATGCCCAGTAATGCTGGAGGCAGAGAGGTGGGACATCTGCTGCCATGAATATGTAATTAATTCATATTTGACTCATTCCATTGCTGGACATAGTCAAGTTCTTTCAGTAGACTATTGCCAGCAACCCACCAGTCAGGAGAAGCAGCACTCACTCAGGACACTATTAGGGAAGTTACTTAACTTGGGACTTGCATACATTTTCTTTTGTAGTAATCATGTAATTAAAAGTCATCTTTTTTTCCTCTGATGGACAGAGCTTCACTGCAAGCAAAGCAGCGTTCATCTGGTCTTGCCATTCTGATTTACAACACTCCTTGAGGGGCGTATATGATTTCACATGGAGGGGTCATTTCATACTGCACCTCAGAAAGAGCTGCTTCTTCCACTCATCTTCTAAGCATCATGGAAAACTGCCTCCTTTCCTCCCAGCAGATATTCTCATAGCAGAAAATCAAACCACAAAATTATTCCATTCTTTGTTTCAAACTGTGTTTAAGTACAGTATAAATTCACTTTCCAGTAAATGTATGGGCCACCACCACCACTGCTCTAGATTGGGCTGGAAACTGCAAGGGTTTCGACTCAGGTTTCTGAGCTCCACTCTCAGAGGTTCACTTATAAATGGTGAAATTTATCAAATGTTTCTTTAAAAAGTTGGAAAAAATGCAGTTACTAGTCTGTTCACACGCTACAAGTGATTGACTATGAACTTATGATAATGGTAGTCCATCTACAGATTTTCCACAGGGACAAAAATAAGCTTTAATTAAAGACGATATAAAAAAATTCACTTGTTGAGATAAGAGTTTGTTAATAAAACAGTGACAAATTGCACAGTGGATTTAATTGGAGAGAAAGCGCTCCACCACACTTCACTCGGTTCTATTTATCTTCATACAAGACGTATACACCTAAAGCATTAAGTATACCTCTGTTAAGATGATTTAGGGAGAGAGAAGCCTCAGTCTGTGGCTCAGGAGTGACATCCAGACAATATGAGGTGATTTAAAGGACTTAAAGCAGTGCTGAGGAAGCACATCTAAAATACAGCGGCGTGCTTTGAAGAATCATCATTTTAGCAATAGCACAGAATTTACACAGGGCAAGTCTTCTGTTTAAACATCTGCACTTTAAGAAGTCAGAATAAGACCAAAAGGCAGGTGGGTTTGTTGGTTCCCCCCTCTCTTGCTCCTTTAATATTGCAGAGTGCACAGGTACCAGGGAGCAAGCCCAGGCTCTCAGAGAAGCTCCTGATGAACCGCTGGGGTCACTTCAGGAGCGTTTGACTCAACTGTCAGCTACCGGGGATGTGCTTCACTACAGGAATTGCCCATCTTTTCACCGCTCAAAATATTGATGGTAGCAGACTATTCAGCAGCCCCTCAGATGGTTTTAAGTTATAAATTGGAGGACACATGATATGAAGTTGAGAATGTAGAGCTTGCTGGGGCAGAGGGAAGAGAAGAGCAGCTCAAGCCTGCCTCTACTGATCACAGAAATACTGGAATGAACCAAACTAGAGCTTCATTCCAGAAGGAGCTGATTTCTGACTCCTATAAAGTGCCTGGGAATTAACAAATATGGTGAATCACAGATCCTAGCAAGCAGGAGCCAAGTTAGCTGACAGTACAGACATCTCCTGTATCAGTACAGTGGACTCTGGAGTGATTTGTTTTCCAAAAAAACAGTAAATTAGCCCATCAGGGACTGAGCAGCCTGTTGTCACTGGAAGGATCCTTCTTTCTGAAAGCTGCAGACCACCTACTTTCTGCAAGTCAATCCCCCCAGGATACCCGGGCATCTAAGATCTGTCATTCCATCATCCATGTTTTTCATACTAAACGCAATATTTTGGAGTTGGTTCTGTTCTGAGACAGATAGCCCCAAAAATATTCATGAGAAAGTATGCTGTTGAGTTGATGTGGGTAAATAAACCTTTACATGTTTGGGAAGGATTGTTTTTGTGCTTGATTTCTATTGCCATAGCAATTTGCAGTGAGATGGCTGGTACAGTAAAACACACTGGTTCCGCAGAGGAACCGCAACAGTAAGAGGTGTTAAAAGAGCAGCAACGTCAGGATCTTAATTTCTAGACTTATCAGCACTTGTATCAGAGAAGAAGGCATACGAGCTAGTAAATCAGAATGCTTAAATCAACGCTGTTGATTTCTGCCCATCTCCTCGCCTTTCCCTGCAACAAGGCGGCTCTGCCAATGTTCCTCAGCTGTCCTCATCTTCCAGAGCCAGGGCTGAACAGAGCTAAAGTTTTCTTGCTTCTGCAGTCTTTTGAAAATTGCAGGAATTGTCAAACCTGCTATTTGGCAACAAAAGACAGACTTGTATTGGAGAGCCATAGCAGGAAAAAAACCCCAACCCTAACTAACATATGATTCTCTTTTACAGGATATTGGTTTTGTATGTATCTCCTTTTATAGTTATTTTCAATAAAGTAGCTTTAGTTTTCTAATCTGCAAGTCTCCCTTATTTCCTTTCTCTTCCCCTTTGGGAAGGGAGAAAGGTTAATAGAGAGCATCTGTCACTCATCCTCAGCCCCAGCCCTTGACAGTAAACTAGAACTAAACTAAAACAAGACCCAAGGAGGAGTAATCACATTGAATTTCACTCCTTTTAAGGTGGACACTTGCTCCAGCTGCTTAGTTGGTACAATGAATCTGGATACTGGGTCCAAGCTATTCTTCAACTTCTATTATCAGTAAAGGGAGATATGGGCACCTCCAGGAGGTGACTTATTCCACGTATTTGTGATACTTCTCTGAAACAGATGTCACATATTACTCACTAAATGCTGCTTTCCTCATGCACTGGCGAGGCAACCCAGCTCAGCCACCCAAAAATTCAGTACCTAGTTCAAAGTCAGCTGATCCCTGTTGCAAGAAATCCACTCAGCTCCTTAAGTTATCTGATGTATTGTGGTGGCCTCAATCCATTGGATTCTCTTTGCAGAGAAACTGCAGCACTTGCACAGTTACTACATGATCTTGCCTTCAGGGTAGAGGCTTTTAGTATAAAAGCTATAAAATTTTGGAGGCAGCTTGGTTGTGGTGCCGATTTAGTGGATGTGCAGAACAGCCCATTATTAGCTCTCCCAGCATCTCCGTTCTGCAAACACCATGAAAAAGTGCATCTGAAGTGATTAAATACAATAAAATTATAATAACACTGACTCAAAGCTAAAACCACCTGGCTCCAGAATCTATTCTTATGTGTTGAAAGCAGTACTAAAGACAGGAGAAAAAAAAAAATTATCTTGGTGCTATTTTTTCCCAATAGAAATGCTTTTTCTGGAGTACCCTAGCACTTTAGTAGTCCAAAAGCATGAAAGAGGAGTGAGTGCCTTTGCACTAGTTACAAGAAAGCAAATTAATCTCAGAGTCAATACTGCTGGAATGAGCAGAGTTGTTTTGAATGACTGGGAGTGGAGAAAAAAGAAAAAAAGAGTCTGACTTAAACTGAACTCAGCTCTTGCTGGCATGAAAGCTTCATCAAGGTCTTTAAATCTTTCTTCTGGATCCCCTTACTCGTGTCCCACTCAGCCTTTCACTTCCTCCATTTCCTTCCCTATGTACCAAGAGGTCTCAATGCTTCACACAGCTCCAGATCCTGTGTTGCTTCCCAGGAGCTGGCTTGGGCAGATGTTAAACTGCATCTTCCCCAGTGCACAGCTGGACTTCAGATACTGTATTTCTCAGCTGTCAGTCAAACACGTTCAGCAAGACTTTCCTTTTCAAGACACGGTTTTAGACCAAGTAATTTTTTTTTCCCAGTCGTGCTGCATCATAAAATTAGGCAATTACTCCTGTAAGTCTGTCAGGGTTCTAAGTAATTATCTCATTTGGAACATTTAAAATAAAAGGCAGGAAAATTCCACTCACTCGTATGTGGTGTTTAGATGAATTAGCCTGGGGAATACGGGCGTGCTGATGAGGTCTAGTCTATCGGATGAGTTGGGTCAGCAGTCAAAAACATCCATGAATATGTGGTCATCTTAAATTGACTTTTACTTTGGCTGCTCCTTTTCTGTTTTGACTGAACCAAATAAAGACTAGTGCAAGGAACCACTATCCAGTGGAAGGTTATAGGGAAGACAAAGCCAGACTATCCTCAGAAGTGCGATGAAAGGACAAGAGGCAATGGAGACAAACTGCAGCAAGCAGAATTTTGGGAGGGCACAAAGGAATAGCTTTTTTCACAGCGGGACTAGTGCAGCACTGGGAGACAGGCCTGGAGTGTTTGTGGAATCTCTGTCCTTGGGGATTTTCAGCACCCAGCTGATGAAACCTCAAGCCACATGATCGGACTTTGAAGTGAATCCTGCTCAGGGCAGAGATTGGATTAGAGACCTTGAGAGATCCCTTCCAACCTAAATGGTTCTATAATTCTAACAAGCAGAGACAATTCTGTAGTTTTGTATTTCTAACAGCCTTGCCAAGTAGAAGCGAGGTTGACTCAAGATGACTCCCCCTTGTGAAGCTGAAACCACATGAACAGGATCTCAAGTGCTGGGATTGCAGAAGTTCCTTCAGCATCAAAGGAATGCAACTGAGGTGAAGCTTCTGTTGAATCAGAATGTATTTAAAAACTGGGTAGAACCATGGCTTTATTTAGGTTGGAAAAGACCTCTAGGATCATCAAGTCCATCATCAAGAGCAGTTCTCCAGTGACATTAAAGGCTCTGTCCCCTTAAATTGCTAGAAAATGAGGAAGAATGACTAAAAAAAGCTTTAAAACAAATTCCCTGTGCAAACACACTTCTGTTCCCCCCCTCCAGTGTTAATCTCACTGTGAGAGGACAACACCCGGGCTCGAGCCTTGCTGTGAACACAGCATCTGACATCGCTGTGAGCTTTCTCTCTGCATCTATCATGGAAGCGCCATGCCTAGTTCCACACATTTCAAACCGTCCCCATTTTTCACAAGGCAGATGTACTGTTTCCCAGCCAGTTCTACACGAGAGAGTCCCTCTACCTCCCTCCATCTGCTCCCCGGGCCTACGCAGGCAACAAACTGTGCAACCTTGTAATGATGATCTTGGCTTTATGCCTCCACAGGAAAAAAAAAGGCAAAAAAAAAAAAAAAAGCCCTCCACTTCAGCTGGTTTTAGTATCTATAATTAGCTTGCATCAAAAAACATGAACATAAGACCACAGATATTTTTAAATAAAGTTTCAGAGATGATCCTAAAGAGAGCGCAGAGTATTTCAGAGCAACAAATTTTTCAAAGCTACCTTATGGACATTTGTCATTTAGAACAAGCTTCTAATATCAAAGGCATGCCCTCAGTAAGAACAGAAACAGAATGATAAGCACTTGCTAGGGCTGCTGGAAAGGCAGGATACAATTTCCATTGGAATTTTAACTTTCCCTTCCCTCAGTGAAAAATTTTAATGTTGCTCCAGAACAGCAAATTCCAATACCTTTGATGGTCGGAGGAACCTCAAGGTCTTCGTTCAAATGAGATGAACATGTGAAGTAGGAACGGCCCTCAGGCACAAAGCGTTTTAAATCCAAATTTTAAATGCCTCCAAATTTTGTAAGAGATTCAAGGTTCAGGGACGGTCTGTTATAGGAGAGAAGAATAAAACTGACATTGGAGTCAAAACACAAGCTTGATATTATAGAAGATGAACACTTTTAACATCTGAAAGTTTTAATTGTAGGTTAACTGTAAATTACAGACTGTCTGAACTAGAAAAATGCGGCCTTCTTTTTTCTACAGAATCTCAATTAAAAATCATTTTCACTTCCCCCACGTTCTCCTGAGTTTAACTGTGCCTAATTTCAATTCAGTGTTCCTGTTTTAATCAATTATTTAATCCCTGCTCCACTTGCCCATCCAATGCCACATCGATGAAGGTTTTTGCTAAACAAGCCGGTAACACAAACAAAACCTCCCCACACACGTGGATGAATGCTGGGGGAAGTGGAGGCTCTAACAATTAGACATTATCATTAAGCGACATAATACTCATGAGAACAGTTGTTCAAAAAGCCAACAGCATTGTTAGAGAGAAACAAACACCCTGAAAAACAGAGCACTCAAAAGAAATGACATTCAAAGATACATTAGCAACAACTGTAACCTTACAGCATCTTCCTCACGTGGGAGTAAACACGTAATTACATATAAATGTAAGAAGGGCTAAGCTTTCAACAAATTAAGGATTAAACATTGGGAAAATCCACACCAAACAGGAGAAAAATCAGACTATAGACACCTCTTCAGCAGGAAGTACCTTTGTCTCACACTCTCACCTCCTGCACTTGCAGCCCAGCTTCATGAAGGTTCCATCACTGAAAGCTGAAGAGCCACTGAGGCTTTTTCCCTCAGCCCAATATAAAACATGGGGAAAGGAATTGATAAAAACACCTAAACTAATCATCGCTTACTGAGACTCACTTGTGCAGCAAAACCCCTGCGACCCAGGCTGATGAACATGAGATGCAGCTGAGCTGTAATTTCTTCTCTCACTCAAAACACTTGCCTTTCGTGAACTTCACTAAACTCCCTCCTTACTCAATTTCTGTGAGTCTTTGTTTTTCAACTTTTCTAGGCATGGATGGATTTCACCACCGACAGAACTGTTGTTAAAATCAAAGTGACGTCTGTTGGTGCTATTAAAAGTAGATTTAAGAATAGAAATAAGGTTTTGCCAGACTTGTCCACTCCAGGTTTTTTTGTACCTTCTTCTGAACTATGCAGTATGGCCTGGATAGGTCTAGCTTAAAAACCATCACGATTTTATCCTGTTGGGACTCCAAATTACAGAATTAGCTCCAAAAAATTGGACTCCAAACCCTGCAGCAGGGTCTGGATCCGTTAATCCAATTCTGAGTCAAACATTTAACAAGGCTATCGGGGAGCTTGCCATAATCCAGGGTTGTGGTACAAATACACAGTAGAGTTGCCTTGTATTCGATGGTAGCAATGTTGAGAACTGAAAACATGGCCAGGATAGCGGCCACAGAAACCATATGACTGTTCTTAACATACGCACATACACAT
Organism: Coracias cyanogaster; assembly: GCA_033124195.1. Lineage (NCBI taxonomy): Eukaryota > Metazoa > Chordata > Aves > Coraciiformes > Coraciidae > Coracias > Coracias cyanogaster. The sequence continues at coordinate 5,886 of JAVSBS010015414.1, read as the reverse complement.
GACTGTAAGTACATCCCTGCAAACTTACGGCTAACTTCAGCCTTATTTTTCAATCCAAACATTAACCCTTTTCAATTATTTTGCAGTTTCTGCAGATCTCGACAAACTGAATTTTTCACACCGCCTGGGTACAAAACAAGTTTGTAAACTGCTGGACTGGAAGTGACTCAAATTCCAGTGTAGCAAATGCAACGGGGCTTGAATTCCTGCAGGAGCTTGGGACAGACATCCTTTTACATTGGCTCTCAGCAAATACCCAAACATTCCTTTTTTAGCAGAAATACTCATAAGAAATGAGTTTTGAGATCTCAAGAGTGCATATTTGAGGCTCCGGAGACTATCTGTACACACACAAGTATGTTATTCATGCCAGAACTGCTCATCCAATCAAGGAACGGAAATGCTACTACTGTTTGTGGTGCATTTACCCAAACGCTCTCGAATACCGCAACGGAAATTTAGAATAGTTGGGACCACTACGGCGGTGAAAATATTCAAAAAATGCATGATCAAAATTCTAACATTATACTAAAAATCCTCTGCTGCTCTTAGAGGAGAAAAAAAAAAAGGAAAATCCCATGTTAAATATGTTCCAAAACACCTGCAACTGTTATTGTCCAAAACAATAACTTTGGAGAAGCAGTGGATGAGGATCTGGAAAAAACAGTTTTGCTCATTCATTATTGAGAGTATTATTTAAGCCTTGTATGAAATCATATTCCAACTTCAATTAGCCAACACAAAATGCTACAATATGGAGTGAAAGGCAATATTTTGTTTAAAGTTGGGTTAGGAGAAGATGAGGAGGTGGAGGCTCAGCTCTACAAACAAGCATCTGGAAAAAAGGAAACCATGAATCATGAGCTCGCCCTAGTGTCCTAAAGTAACACTGCAGTGAAGAGCTGAAAAATCCTTCCTGTTCTATTTGGCATTTGAATAAATCCTTTTCCTTGTCTACCTTTTCCATATTAAACCCCAAAATTACTTGCCTAAACTCTTGATTTCTTTTGTATTTAACAACTGCTTCCTTCATCCGGATCCCCCGTTTTACAACAAACTGAACACGCTGAAATGTTTTGATGCGCATTTTGAAGTTGGCGGATCAACTAAGGTCAAAGCAGTAAATTACTGTTTATTTTGTGGACTATAATCATTGCAGCATTTCTCATGGAGAAGCCCTCGCAAATTGCTAGTGAAGATTTTACTCTATAGCTTCGGTGTAAGATACAAGACAGAAGAAAGGAGAAGGGGGGAAAAAGCAATAGCTAAAAATCTGAAGCATTTCACGTGGGATTTATAAGAAATTCCCAATTCATTCATGACCTGCTTTTCAGATGCTAGGTCATTTACATCCAGTCTGCATGCAGCTATATGCTGTCTTTCTAATTTTTATTCCTCTTCCTGCCTTTTTTGGTTTTAATTCCCAATAAAACAATACATTACAAGCGTACGGATTGGTGCCACTGATGATGCGCTCCAGCTTAGAGGGACACAGGGTTTTTGTGAAGGATTCCCCATCACCTGTCAATCGGCAAGATGACCCTCTTCTGACTGCCTACGAACAGGAGGGCAGAAAGGACCATGAGGAGTGGGAGAGCACACGCTGCGATTTCAACCACAGTGTGCAGCAGGCAGCGAATTGCGGGAGAGAAGGAAAAGAAGATGTCTGGCTTTTGAAAACTGCAGTAGGAAAAGCTTTTCAAGCACAGATGCAAAACCTTCTGTAGTTCGGTCAGCGCCGAGACAAAAAAAAAACCCAGTATGTTGCCCGCAGCACAGAATCACAGAATAGTCGGGGTTGGAAGGGACCTCTGGAGATCATCTAGTCCAACCCCTCTGCCAAAGCAGGTTCAACTAGGGCAGGTTACACAGGAATGTGTCCAGGTGGGTTTTGAAAGTCTCCAGAGAAGGAGACTCACAACCTCTCTGGGGAGCCTGGGCCGGGCTCCTGGCCCCCTCACAGTAAAGGAGTTTCTCCTCATGTTGAGGTGGAACTTCTGCTTTTCAAGTTTGTGCCCACTGCCCCTTGTCCCATCACTGGACACCACTGAAAAGAGACTGGCCTCATCTTCCTGACACCCACCCTTCAGATATTCATAAACATTAACCAGCTCACCTCTCAGCCTCATCTTCTCCAGGCTAAACCATCCCAGGGCACTCAACCTTTCCTCTTAGCAGGTGAATTCCTGAATAATTAGAAGCTGGTCACATGTTTTAGGGGAAGAAAAGAGTGTTTTGCAGCATGCAGAGCGTTGTTCTCAATCCACCCTGCAGAGATGGGGCAAACACTGTATTTTCCCTGGGGCAAACCTGTGCTCCAGAGACATGCAGGTACTTCTGTGGGGCAGCCCTGTATATTAGGGGGGTGTTTTGACTGTCTAGAGCTTATTTTTGGTGATGAACAGGTTGAGTGTTTATGGGTAATCAAGGAGAAGGCCAACACGGCAGATCTCATGGTAGGAGACCACACAACCAGGATGAAGAGGCAGATTCCGTAAGGAGCTAGGAGAAGTCTCACAATCTCTAGCCCTTGTTCTTGTGGGGTCTGGAAGGAGGATCCAGAGAACTAAAGGCCTGTTGTTCTAACCTCTGTGCCAGGGAAGGTTATGGAGCAGATCATCTTGAGTGCCATCACCAGGTACATCCAGGTCAACCAGTTGACCAGGCCCAGTGAGCGTGGGTTTCTGAAAGGCAGGTTCTGCTCCAAGTGAATCTCAACCTCAAAACAAAATCACTTATTTCCATGTCAGTCAGAACAACTGGATTCTGCAAGAAGTGCTCAAGGGTAAAGGTTTTGGAGAGGAGATATAAGAGCAAGGCTAGTCTGGAGAGAACGCCCCACAGAATTCATAAAAGCAAGCAAAAGCATGAGAGTCAAGGCTAATGATATGCAGAGAAAAATGAAAACATCTCCTGTATTCTTTTGATTCACATTCTTGCATTAAACATATGGATTATCTGAAGGGAAAAAAATCTTGAAAGAGAAAAAGGACGTTTGAAAACTGACTCGACAGCCAGAGCATGTATTCTGTGTCTGTAATTTTATTCTGCGTTTTGTTTATTTCTCAGTCTATGTGCCAAAGCATATCATTGTTTACTACCGGACTTGAGATAATGACTTTCCTGACAATGGTGCCAATTCCTATTTAAATAACAAAACAGACTCTTCATTTTCCACACAGTCTTACCGCTGTTACTAGAGATCATTCAGAAGCAGTGAAATCTTCCCACAAAGTTTATCAGTTTCTCCGCATTTTTGAGAGGCGGACTTATTGTAGAAGAAAATTAGGCGAGCCACTGAACTTAAAGCGCTTCTGTCAAGGTCTGCAAGTAGATGACTGACACTGGCTTGAGGTTTAGTTAACTGAAAAGACCATGAAGAACTCCTGGACACAACATCAGAGACTGCTGAACATAAATAACAGAGTGAAAAGCTGAAGAAAATGATACACTGCAAAGGATGGCTGGAGTTCACCCATGATGAGGAGGGAGTTACCAAAGAATCCCAGAATCACAGCATGTATTGGGTTGGAAGGGACCTCTGAAGGGCCAAAGATGAGAGATGGCCAAACTCCAGAGGTAATCAGAGGCACCATTTGAGGACCAGGATCTTAAAAGGCCACCAGGACCCCAGTGATGTCATATCACATAAGGCCCAGATGACCTAGGTAATAGCGTCAGAAATACCGAATTTGGATGAAGATACCATAAAACTATGAGCACTGGGGGAAAGGTAACTAAGGTTGGGTTGTTCATTTAGGAGGATGTAGGAGTGGAGAAAGGACAAGGTCAAAGTGCATGGGGAAAGGAAAAGCGTGGGAAAATAAAGAGAAGGGGGAATAAATGGGATTAGCCATGAGTAAGCAGGTCAGTACTCGTCTGACTGACCCTGTGCCTGACCACCACAGGCTACCCTATCTCCTTGTTAACTCCTAATCTTAATGATTTTGTGTGAGATCTCACTCTGTTCTCTCTGTCTGAGGGTGATCAAAGCATCAGCAGCCGAAGAGCAGAGTGTCAGCCCCAGGGGTGTGCAAGCCTTGGGGCAGGCAACTGGAGGCACCAGCGCTGTAGGTGCTTCACCAGGGAAGGTCAGTTCTGTGTGCCTGCTGAGTGAGATTTGCTAACAAACATCACCTGCACTAGCTGGTGAGTAGAAGATTCACATCTTTTGAATTTATTTTCACTTGTGCCCTGCAACAGGACAAGGGGCAATGGATACAAGCGAGAGCACAGGAAGTTCCACCTCAACATGAGGAGGAACTTCTTGACTGTGAGGGTTCCAGAGCCCTGGAACAGGCTCCCCAGAGAGGTTGTGGAGTCTCCTTCTCTGGAGACTTTCAAGACCCATCTAGATGCGTTCCTAGATTCTAGATGCGTTCCTAGATTCTCTGGTCCTGCTTGGCAGGGGGGTTGGACTTGATGATCTCTAGAGGTCCCTTCCAACCCCTCACATTCTATGATTCTTTCTTTATTCCAGCTCTGCAGGGCATGCACTGATTCTTACAATGGCCTTATGTGCATCACTTGGTACAACAAGGAGCCCGACCAAAGCTGCGGGCTCCAGTTGCCACAGTTAAAAACAAACATAAATAATGTTATCGGACAGTTTGCCTCACAGCTCATATTTCAGCTGAGACCACATGGTAATGGCTTTAAACTGAAAGAGGGTAGATTTAGGTAAGATATAAAGAAGCTCTTCACTCTGAGGGTGGTGAGACACCAGAACAGGTTGGCCACAGAGGTTGTGGATGCTCCATCCCTAAAAGTGTTCACGGCCAGGTTGGATGGGGCTTTAAGCAATCCAGTATAGTGGAAGGAGTCCCTGTCCATGGCAGGGGGGCTGGAAGTAGTTGACCTTTTAGGATACCTTCCAAACCATTCTATGATTTTACGATACTATGATTTTTCAGTCTATATTGCTAGTTTCTTATATGAGGAAGAAAGGCTCTAACGTGGACCTAAAACTTGTAGCAATTCACAGCAAAACAATTTTTTACAGTTTTTATATGAAAACTATAATATTTAATAAAAACTAGAATATTTGCTATTTCATGTATATGAAATATTAAAAACTATTTTTTATAGTTCTTAATATTTAATTACATGAAATATTCTATCCAAACAGAATCACAGAACCATTTAGGTTAGAGGAGACCCTTCACATCACTGAGTCCAACTGTTAAACCAGTACTGCTAAGTCCACCACTAAACCATGTCCCTCAGCACCACATCTACATGGCTTTTAAATCCCGCCAGGGATGGAGACTTCTCCACTTCCCTGGGCAACCTCAGCCAGGCCCTGACAATCCTTTCAATAAAGAAATTTTTCCTAATATTCAAATTAAAGCACCCCTGTAGCAACTTGAGGCCATTTCCTCTTGTCCTATCATTTGTTCCTCGTGAGAAAAGACCAACCCCACTTGGCTCCAACCTCCTTTCAGGGAGTTGTTGAGAGTGAGAAGGTCTCCCTTGAGCTTCCAGGTTCAACCCCAGGTCCCTCAGCTGCTCCTCAAAAGACTCGTGCTCTAGACTCTTCCCAACTTCGTTGCCCTTCTTTGGACTCACTGCAGAACATCAATGTCTTTCTTGGAGTGAGAAGCCAAAAACTGAACTCAGTATTTGATGGATAGGCTCATCAGTTATCTCTTGAGCTCAAATGCATCTTAAGGGGATGGGATGATGTCCCTGGAAAGGAAAGAATCAACACCATGTTACTATGGCTTTCTTGAAAACTAAGATTTAATCTATATTATGCATATAGGACAGGACTGTATGCAACACAGCACAGCCAAGTGTCTAAAACCAGCCAGGTAGTCTGTCCTTGTCTCTTCCATGGAGATAAACACAGAATAGGTGGGTGAAGAGCCTTGGTAACCTCCCCCA
>JAVSBS010015412.1:100213-131818 GCA_033124195.1 Coracias cyanogaster | reverse complement strand
CGGCTGATGTTGGTCTCTTCTCCCAGGTAACTAATGACAGGACAAGAGGTACTGGCCTCAAGTTGTGCCTAGACTGGATATTAGGAAGAAGTTCCTTACTGAAAGAGTGGTTGGGCACTGGAACAGGCTGCCCAGGGAAGTGGTGGAGTCACCATCCCTGGAGGGGTTCAAAACACGAGTAGATGAGTTGCTTCAGTACTTATTCTAGTGGTCAGGGAGATGCTGGGATAAGGGTTGGCCTTGATGATCCTAGAGGTCTTTTCAAGCCTAGGTGATTCTATGATTCTGTGAGTCTTCTGGACCTCCTTGGACTTGAAAGCTACAGTGATATGATTCAATAATGGCTGAACTGCTCCAATTTCTCCTTCCTGGGGACTGCTGGGTGACCCCTGATGGATTTTGGGTGCCCAGCCTGGTTGTGACAGAACAAGGTGCTCCATGGACTGGGAGGGCTTCCTGTGCCCACTCAATACAGCAGGAATAGGAGCATCAGGAAAAGGGATGTGGATGCTCTCCCTGTAGGAGGTACCACTGTCAGCATCCTGAACCTGGAGAGAAACCTAGGTCACCAGCCGTGGTGTCTCCTCAGATGCTCCAGGGACACCGTGGGACTGGAGGTGGCATAGGATGGGTGGGGGGAGGCAGGTTCCCATGCCAGAGTGAAGAGGAGCTTGTCCCATTGCATTGCTGCAGCCAGCCATGGGGACGAGCCCTGTGGATGCTGTAGCTCTGGGCTGCGTGGGTGCAGGGACTGCAGGGGACACTGGCAGGGCAGGTTGGTGACACTCAAGTGCTGCTGCGGGCAGGCTCTGGCATGGTGACACAGACGCTGTTTTTCTGTTCCCCCCCCAGCTGAGCGGAGCCGACCCTGAATGCAGCTGTGACGAAGGGGATGAGACCTCCCACAAGAAACGGAGCAGGAACCTGTAAGTGTCACATCGTGGTGGCATCAGAGCACACCAGGGTTGTTTGCCGTGGTCCAACACCTCGGCCGAGCCCTGCCGGTCCAGGCAGCCCTCAGGGTCTCCCTGTCTTGTTCCCTCAGGCTTTTCGGGAAGAAAGCAGCAAAGATACATGTGAACTAAGGTCTCCCTTCAGATGGGGAGTTGTGACCTCCAGGGAGGAGGGTGGGAATGGGGACATTGCACAGCACAGCTGGAACCAGCCCCTGTTTGCCGTGCTCTGATGGATGGGGTGAAGGAGCCGGCTCTTGTCAGTGGTGTGGAGAAAACAGCTTCCCTGGTGCCGGCAAAGCTCCACTCCAGTGGTGTTCAGAGAGAGGACATGCCAGCTGGGAAACGCGAGCTGGGGGCCTCCTTCTTGCTGGCCCCACGCCAGGAGGAGGAATTGGGGGGTGCCCCACTGCGGGATGGGCTCCAGCCCTCGCAGCACATCGCAGCGTGCTTGGAGCACCGAGTGCGGGGGCCACCGAGGGAAGCTCGCAGCCTCTCCGCCTCCCTGGGTAAGGCTTCGGAGGTGCCAAAAAGTGGGTCCGGGCAAGGACGAGGGAGCCGTGGCCTTTGCTTCCCAGCAGCACAGCTGAGCTGGGCTGGGGCAGGCACGCGGGCGGGGACGGCTGAGCGAGGACGTTTCAGAACGAGCTGCCTCCGGTTGTGCAATGTAGGATCCCACCGGGTGTCCCGGCCGGTTGGGTGCTCGGGGCTGGGCCTTTTCCCCATTCCACGTGGCTTGGGGCAGGTGGAGAAGCCACACGTGGCTCGAGCATCTCCAGGGGTGCAAGGGGGCCGAGCGAAGTGGCTGCGCTCGACGGCTCGGCCGCATGTGCCGCCTGCCAGCGAGCGGCACTGTTGATCCGCACGCTTCCTAGCTGCGCCTGCCTATTTTTAGCTCTTTCTATTATTCCCCCCCCACCCCGAGTCCCAGCCCCAACACTTGAAATTAAAATGAATCCCTGGCAGGCTGCAGAAGGGACGTCCCCCCATCTGCATGTCCCCGGGGGGGGAATCGGGCTGGCGGGGGGAGGCTCAGCCACCCCCAGCTTTGCGGGGTCAGGGACAGTTGCAGAGAGGGTTTTCTCCTCACCTTGAGACGGCAGCGGATGCGCTGGGGAGCCTCCTGGTATCGCATCGGCCGGCTATTGGCTGCGCAGCCCGCTCGCCAGCCATCTGCGGGGACTATTTATGGTGCAAGTGGCTGGGGTTTGGCACTCGCCTCCTCGCCCGGCACCGGCCGCTCTGCCGGCCCCGCTGGCCTCCTGGCACCCCCTGATGTACGGCACGATGGTGGACTTCTCTGAAAAATACCTGGAAAGGTAGGACTCTGGCATCCTGCGAGGGTGATGTGCTTTGCAGGGGATGGTTTGGAAGTGGCGTGAGGCGATGCTGCTGGATGTGGCCCTATAAAGATCCCTTTATAGGGGCAACTGAGGACCGAAACCAGCAATATTTTATGAAACATTATTTTTGCTGTGGCATTTTATACTGCAGGTGGGCCGAGCTGGGGGCCGCGCGTGCCTGTGGCTGCCACGGCCTGGGTTTGTGCCGCTTGCTATTTATTTGCAAACGTGTAAGAAGAGCAGCGGGTTTGAAGTTGGGGAACTTCCTTAGGTGGTGCTTGCTGGCATTTTACAGCTGCGAAATCTGCCCAGGAGCCGCGATGAGCCCCAGAGGCCGGCGTGCAGCGGGGCTGGCGTTGTGCGGGTGGCTCTGTGGGTGGACACAGCCCACGTGTGCTGGAGACACACAACAAGGGCTCTTCAGCGCTTCGAAAGCCCCGCCGGGCACCGAGCTGCGGGGGCTGCCTTGCTAAACTGGGAACACTGCTAAAACTGTTGCTGGGGGATGCGTGGGATGGCCCGTCCCGTGTGCCGGCATCGCTGGCAGTGGGAGGCAGGTGGTGCTCCGTGTTTGGAGCCACTTTTCCCACGTTGGCGCTGAGCCGGTGCCTGGCAGCTGACAGCAGCGGGATGCGTGTCCTGCTGGGACCACAGCCCAGATGATGTGAAGGCAGCGAAACCGTCTGTGCCCCCCATGAGGGCACAGGTGGCACTGGGGTCAAGCAGGGATGATTGCCCTCTAAAACTCTTCCATGGCACAGGGTGCTCAGCACCTTGCAGGACTGAGCCCTGGGCTTGTTATGGCTATTTTTTTCCCAGTGGCTTACTGTATTTTACCCTACCGGGACTGGAGAGAGCTGTGGGTCTTGCTGGCATCACACGGGGTGGGGTGCACCCTTGCCTCGTATCCCTCCTATGCCTCTCGTGTCCCCAGCCAGCCCTGGGCATGGCTTGGCCAGGCAGAGGTGGCTCTCCTGAGTGTCCTGGCATAGACCCACGGGTGTGGGACCTGTGGGAGGTTGCAGGAGGTGGCCTGGCCATGCCACCCTGCGGCTCCATCCACCCTGGTGGCACCACCAGCCTCGGTGCAGGGTGAGCATCCCATGGCACTCTGCGTGTCCGTGCTGTGTCATGCAGGGGCTGTGCCACGAGGGGACAGCACCGTCCGCTCCTGTCCTTGCCCATCACTCCTTCCACCTCCTGCTCCCCTGCCTTGGCCCCCGGGAAGCCCTCGCAGGGCCAGGCTGGGGCTGGGCGTGGGGGGGGGGCTCTCATTTTCCCATGGCACTTGCCAAAAATCTCTGCCCAGCTTTGTCCAGTTTCTTGGGGGACCCGGGAGCCCTGTGTCCAGGTGTACGTCAGTCTGTCCATCCAGGGACAGCGGTGCAGGGTGGCAGCGTGGGGTGTCTGCCCGAGCACCCCTTGGTGCCATGCACCGCCGGTCCCGACTCCCCATTGCAGAGATGTCCCCATGGCGGTGCCCATCACCGGCTGGCACCGGGGAAGCGTCAGCACCAGCGGGGCCCGCGTGGGCTCCCAGCGTGGAGGGGACACGGGCAAGCGCTCCTGTCCTCACTCTGCTCCCAACCCCGTCCAGCCCCTCTGCCAGCCCCGCTGCCTTCCCCTGGATGCCTGCGCTCTATAAATAGCCCTCGTAAATCCGCGCCCTCATTATTTTCCCCGCCGTCTCTTGAAAGGCCCCACTATCCGCCCTCGGCGCTGATTTTTCCACCTTTCCTCGAGTTTCCCCAGCAACGGCGGAGCCGTCCGGCCCAGCAGCGGGGCTGACACAGCCCTTACTCACAGCGCCTCGATCACCCCACGCCGCATTTATTCCAAACCTTCTCCGGGCTGAGCCCTCCCACTTCCGCGCCGGCCGCCGCGGGCGGGAGCGCGGCACGGAGCTGGCGTCAGACCGACCGAGCGTCTGGTCGCGCCGGGAGCCGTCGCACGGCCCGTCCCGCCAGCCATGCCCTTTTTCCGTGACCTTTCCAAGCCCCAGCCGCTGGAGTTTCACGCAGAGATGCTGCTGGGCGTGCAGAGACCACACACGGGCAGCCTGCAGCGCCGGCACACCATGAAGGAGTAGGTGGTGGGCGCGACGTGCGGGACGAGGCCGCCGGTGGGTCCCCTGGGTGCTGGGTGACCCCTCGTTGGCTAAACCTTGCTCTTCCCTCTAGAGCCAAGGACATGAAGAACCGACTGGGGATATTTCGGCGGCGGAACGAGTCGCCGGGGGCCAACCCCTCGGGCAAGCTGGACAAAGTGCTGAAATCGCTCAAGTAGGTGCCGTGAGACGGTGGCGTGGGGGGTCTCCGGGGCTTGGGGACGAGCGGCGGTGGGGCTGAGCATCACCGACAGGGAGGCTGGGGTCACAAACAAGCAGGTTTTGTATCTGGAGGAGTATCAAAAGCATTTGTTGGCTAAAAATTGCCCCCGAGGCGGGTGGGAGGGCTGCGCCCGGGATGCGGTGCAGCAGCAGCATCGGGTGGAAATTTCCCTGATGCTACTTTCTCCCGCTGCCTGTACGTGAAACTTTAACTGGCTGGAGGATGGTTTGAGAAACCACTTTGCTCGGGAGATGCTCGAGCAGCCAGAGACGAGCCCTCCCTATTCCTACACCCGGCAGCTTCTCCGGGGCGGCTGAAATCCGCACGGTCCCGCAGCACCTTGGGCATTGCCTGGAGCTTTTCTAGTGCTTGCTCAGACACCCCAAGCAGCACAGCTGCCCGCACAGACCTCAGGATATCAGATTTTCTTCCTGCCAGGCTAGAGGCAGAGGTTTCCTTCCAGCAGAGCTGCTGTGGTGCTGCCGGGCTGGTGCCCATGTGGGAGCTGGGGCACCCGGCATTGCTGTATCGCCTGGAAGGGTTTTGCTCAGCTTCACTTTGCGACACACTGTCCTTCTCCTGCAGGCCCACGCCCGAGGAAGCTCTCAAGTGGGGGGACTCCCTGGAGAAGCTCTTGCTGCACAAATGTGAGTGTTTGCGCGTCTTTTCTGCCTCTGCTGCCGGGGGAAAATCCAGACGCATGCATGGTTAAAACTGGGATTTCCTTGGTTAATCCTTTCCGGTGTTTGGCGGTAGACAAAGAGAGATGAGGCTGCCCCTTGCCCACACCTATCCTGCTCCTGCCTGCTGGGGGGACTGGGGAGAGCTGGGCTGTGGGCTGCAGCCCCTCCAGCTTGGGGAGGAGAAGGACGCCATCCGTGCCTGTGCCCGATTCAGAGCTGTGCTGTGGGTTCCTGAAGCAGGAACTGCTTTAGACTGTTCCTCTTCTCACATATCACGTACTACATCGTGGTCACATCCTACATAGAGGTGGCCAGGGTGTCCTCTCCCCATTACAGCCTCCACTCCAAGCCCAGCCTCCCTCTTGGCTCTCCATGCCTGCAGCTGTGCTGAGGATGGTGGGTTCAGCACATGGGTGGCCTGGTCTGGCCGTGCCATCATCACCTGCTTTGCACAAAGGCTTACGAGGGGTTTTTAGGGGCCAGTGCAAGGAGGTAGTTTAGGCTGCACCTTTGCAAGGTTGCTGGGCTGAGGGTCTTGTGGGGCCATTCCTCACCCGCGAGCCAGGAGTAGAGACGTACCTCTGTCCCCACAGACGGACTCGCTGCCTTCAGGGCCTTCCTGCGCACTGAGTTCAGCGAGGAGAACCTGGAGTTCTGGCTGGCCTGTGAGGAGTTCAAGAAGATCAAATCCCAGTCCAAGATGGTCTCCAAGGCCAAGAAGATCTTTGCTGAGTATATTGCCATCCAATCCTGCAAGGAGGTGAGGGCCCGCTCCTGCGCTGGCGTGTGGCTCCACGGCACAGCAGCTGCCTGGAGAGCTGCTCACCAGCGCTGGTCTCTCTGCCCGCAGGTCAACCTGGACTCCTACACCCGAGAGCACACCAAGGAGAACCTGCAGAACATCACCCGCAGCTGCTTTGACCTCGCGCAGAAGAGGATTTATGGACTCATGGAGAAGGACTCGTACCCCCGCTTCCTCCGCTCTGACTTGTACTTGGACATAATCAACCAGAAGAAAGCCAGCTCCCCACTGTAGACCCAAGGACTCTCTCTCGGGGCAGGCTGGGAGCTGTATGTTTACATGAAATCGGGCGGTGGAGGCCTTCCCGGGGGACCATGCTGCCATTTGTGCCCCCGAGCCATATTCCTGCAGCAGACGGGTGTGGGGCAGCTGAAGGCACCGAGCACAAGGCCAAGGGGACCAACAAGCCAAGCAGTCTGGTACTGCTCCATCGCCCCTTCTCACCATCGCTGGTACGATGCCTTCAGGGTGACTCCGGCATGGATCTTAGCCAGGAGGGAAGCTCCCACAAGACTACTGTGAAGCACCCGCCCGAGCTGTGAGCGTTGCTGGTAGGTGACGAGTGATCCCCACTGGGCAAGGAGGACGAGGACTTTAGTGCAGGGCTCCGGCAAGGGGACAACAGCACCGCCATGAACATCTTCCCTGGGTAAAAGACTTCTGAACTGGACCAGCCCCACGATGCTGCTGCACTTCCCCATGCCGGCAATGCCTCCCGGCTCCCCAGTCCGGCAGGAGCCCGGCGCTTCCTCCGCTTGTCCCCGCAGGAGCAGCGAAAGCCGGGTCCTTGCCCTGCGCTGGAGCTGTGCGAGGCCTCCTGCTCCCACCCCTGGTTTATTTATTGACCTCCTGTAGCTGGGCGCGTTGCTGCGCGATAGGAAATCCTCGTGTCCTTTCCCGTCCTGAAATGACAAGTGCAATATTTGTGTGTGTCGCGGCGGAGTTCTCCGGCGGAGTGGATGCCTTGTTTTTTTTGTTTTGTTTCTGAGTGCGTACAAACGTTTTCTAAGCGAGCAGGTTTTACCTGACAGAAACGCGTTCCCTGGCAGCGGGCCGCTGGGGCAGCCTGGGTGTATCTCTCATGCCCTGACGACAGAGGGTTTGGTGACGGAGAAAAGCAGCTCTGGGAATCAGACGCTCTCCCTACTCTGGATAAGAATATTGTGTTGCGAGAAGCGGGGATTGTCGCGGAACCTGGCTGAGCCGGATGGACTGCCTGCCTCCTGGTGCCCGGTTTCCAGTGCGAAGCATCTCTGCAGCTCGCAAAAATGCATTGTCATGGTCATAGGTAAATAAAAGGAGAATATCAGTTCTTGTAGCTGCCTTTTCTTCGTGGTGTGTGTCTCGGTGCTGGTGGAGCCAGGCGTCCCCTGCTTCACCGAGGAGCATAAAATCCCATTCCTGCATGGTTAAAGATGGGGAAATCTGGTACCATGAATTTCTGAGCTGTTTCCTTATGATGGAGCAGCTGCCAGATGCTCCTGAGGCCAGACCCACGTGTAGCCCTGCAGGAAAGTTTTGCCCAAAAGGAGATGGTTCCCAGGGATAGCGGTTGCTGTTTAAACACAGCAGGGCAGGAGCCTCTGAGCATGGAAATGCCCTGAAGCATAAGTGACCTAGTGTAGCTCCGGGTGCCTCTGGGGACACACCGAGAGAAGGAACAACAAGCCCCACAGTGCTATTTCAGGTCCCGGCTGCACGGCTTGGCAGGGCGGCTCCTGCCCCAGCACAGGCAGCGCTTCCACAGCTCTGGCCTGTGTTCAAAACGTTTTGTAAAGGCTGTTTGTGGTGCTTTCGGAGGCTGGAGTGTCTTGTGCCAGTCACCTGCTTGTGGTTGGCCTCGGATGGCTCAGAGATGTGCTTATGGTGTCATGGGGGTGTGCTGGGCTGTGGGGTGGGTGGCACAGAGGTGCTGCTGGTGATGCCCAGAGATGTGGCGTGGCTGTCCCAGCAATCCCACCTGGGCACGGCTTCCCCCATCAGGTATGATCTCTTCTGGGGAGCTGTCTGGGTTTCCCTCTTTAAACAACCAGCAGGTGATGGCCAGGTGGGGAAACTGAGGCAGAGCCAGGGGTTGGCTGGAGGCAGCAGAGTTGGTGGGACACTTGCATGGCGTGGCTGGGGATGCTTTTGGCACCTCAGTGTCGAGGCCCATGGGCTGGTGTTCCAGCTGCAACCCCATCACCAACCTGGCAGGTTGGTGCAGCCTCCCTGTGAGTGCTGCATGGTCACCCCAGCTGGCTCCTCCAAGCCAGCCTCTCCTTTCTCCTAGCATTGCTGAGAGCCTTCAAGTCCTCTTCTTCCCAGCTGGGAAGGTTTCCTTTCATATCCAACCTTGACACAGATTTTCTTGCCCTTTCCCCCTTCTCTCCATCACTCACACACTCTTGACCTCCCCTACTCAGTCCCAAGCCATCAGTGTCAGGACACTTATTACAGGGTATCTTTTCTGGCCCAACTTCTCCATGTCCCTGGGCTCCTGGGGGCAGCATGCAAAAGAGCTCAGCTCAGGGGGCTTGTGGGGACTGGTCAGCTTGGTATCTGCTGTTACCTTCTCTCTGCCCTGAACGCCAGGTCCAGTGAGTCCTACTGTGCCTGTTGGTGATGCCCAGGAGCATCCAACCCACAGAACCACACCTGGTTTCGAGCCCATAACCTGCCTTGGTGGTGTGGAGTCTCCAAGCCCATCCTGCAAGGCCTGGGGCTGCTGTGGGACACGTGATGTGGGGATCTGGTGCATGACTTTGACCAAATCCCACCGAGTTGCCTGCAAACAGTCCCTGCAGGGGCCAGAGGCACTGGAGTGAAAAAAAGGCAGAGAAATGGGGACCTGGGGTGACACTCTGGAGAAAATGGAACCAGCCCTGCATGAGTGACAGAAATTGGCGATCGCTGTAACAGAATTTATTGCCATAACAGAATTTATTGCCAGGTTAGCGTGAGTCACTCTGCAAACAGCATCTCCGTGTGCTTGGAAGGCACTTGATTTCTAGGAGAGAAGGCAGGGCTGGGGTGGGAGGTGGGAATGCCAGGTGCTTGTCCTGTGGTTTTCCAGGAAGGCCAGTCCCCTCTGCAGCAGGACAGGTCTCATCATGGATCCTGCAGTGACACTGAAGCCACAGCTTTGTCCCCTCTGTGCTGCAGGAGAGGAGCTGTGCTATCTTTGTGCTCCAGAGTGAAGGGTATGAGAAACTTGGAGCATCTGGGTGGAAGGATGTCAGTTCATGGAGGGCATTTGTTCTGGGGGGACATGGAGATATAGCCCCCCGTCCTGAGCAGCTCCTTTTGCAGGGGGATTAGGGAACGAGGAGCTGCTGAGGCTGTTATGGGAGCACTGAGTTTACAACACAAGCAGAAGCAGGACAGAAATGTCCTTATTTAGCACAAAATACGATGCCCAGGATAAAATCTGATTGGGCTGCAAGGGATGTGAAGAGAAGAAATTACTGAGCTGTTGATGCCAATACAACAAGCCTGAGCAATGAAAAGGGAATTATGAATTCCTGACCTGAAGCACAACCTCAAACCAACCAGATTTGCTTAGAGCTGGGGGCAAGCTCCCATGGAAGTGATGCTGAAATCATGGGGGGAGAGGGTTGCCTGGGTGGGGACAAGTGGCCTTTCTGCAGAGAAGAAGCCGTTGCCCGTGTCCAACCACCACCACCACCAAAGCTGTGAAGGTGGTGGGTGGTCAGGGGTGGGGACAGCAAGAGTCGCTGCCCGGCTGGGCTCATCCCGAAGCTGTGTGCAGGCAGCTGCCTGTGGACATCATCGCTGCTGCTGTTTCACACTGTGGCCAAAGGCAATTTCCCAATGCGGAAACTGGTGCCTTCCAAAGAAGGGAGGATGCTGTAGTGGACCTTATCTCAGCAGACAGCAAGAATTTATCTCAGGGCTAAAACTTTGTGGTTGCTCAGTTGCAGGTAGTCACAATTCAGCTGTGTTTGTCATGTGCAAACAGAATAAAGTCCACCCAGGCGCGGGCGATCTCAGTGCATTTGCGGGATGAAGTTCACCAAGCTGAAGGCAGCGAGGAGGCAAAGCACCCCAGGGCAAGGATTTAAATGGGAGAATGGGAATAATTACCAGAAAGTGTTGAATGCTTGGTTAGGTTAAAAAAAAATGCCATGACCCTGTAGGTGAAAAAGGGGGAGACTGCTGGGAAAAGCATCCTTGGTTTAATATCACGGTTTCCTCACTCCGTCAGGGATGAGGAGGTTTGGATGAACTGCAAGGACTTGGGGAGGCTGGCAAATCAGTCCTACCTGTCCCAGGTGACGGGTCTTGACCCTTCAAGTGTCCCTCAGCTCATTATTTCATCTGCTTCCTAACGCAGCAGCCAGAGATGGGTGCTGGGGTCACCCGTGATTTACAAAAGCAAATGAAATTCTGAAAACAGCAGCTACATGAAAATACAGCTCAAGCTGCTGAGCACCTCTTGGATGAAGACTTACTGGGAGAAGCTAATAAGCACAATCCCATGCTGGGGTTGTGCCCGTGAGGACAGCCTTCGCCAGCACTGGTCCTCACCCCCATGCTGACAAGCATCTGTAGTGTCCGGGGAAGGGGAACTTCGCAGCAAGGAGCCTTCAGATTGCAAGGGGGCCTCATTTCAGAGCTGGCTAGAAGCCATGAGCACAAAGCATTCCTCTTATTTCTGCAAAAATAAGAAGTTTGCCTTTTTTACAGCTGTGCACTGTGCCCTGAGCCACTCCAGCCACGCACAGCCTTTACTGGGCTTCTCCAAGGCACCCATCCTGGAGTAGAAACTTCTCCAAATAAACAGAACTTTCTACTGAGAAAAATAATTCCTTGGACCACTGATTAGACGAATATTCTCAGAATAGAAACAAGGCTGCTTTACAGCCATAGACTAAACATAGCTCAACAGCGAGATACTGAAACTGCAGACACAAGAATTCCCCTGCCCGGGTGAAACAGCTGACTCGTCCTGCGAGTCACTTCACCCCGCTCAGAAGATGATTGGGGCTTATCAGGAGGACACCAAACTCTGATCTGAGCAGCTGAGATGTCCAGAAGCCTGCTGGAGACCTGCTGCAGGAACACCCAGTCTTTGCATTTCTGCACAGCAGGGATGGAAACTGGGGCCAGTCTGGGTTTGTTTGGGGACTTTTGCTTCCACCAGGTTTGATAAGGGCCAGGGAGTGCAGAGATGTATTTGCGGGCTCTTGTCCTTCCAGAAGGTGGCCCTGGGGCTGGGCTCAGAAAAGCCATGTGGGACATCTCTGCAGTGTGATGGGAGTGCCCAGCTCGGCACTGTCCTGAGCAGGGTGTCATCCTGGCCAGGAGAGCTACAAGCTGTGAGGCCCTTCGGATGCATCCTTGAATTGAGGCTGTAAGGACAAGTACCACCAAGCTCCATGGCTGGTGTTAGCAATGTCACTCCTAAACAAGCCCAGGGAGCAAAGAGGGAGAAAATAAAATGCTTCTAAAGTAAAAATAAAAATAGTCAGCCTCCCATGCTGTCAAGGAAATAAAATAAGCACAGCTGGGCTGCAGCCAGGACAGGAAATCCAGCGGTGGTAAGAGTCCCCTGGTGCCACTAACTCAATCGGGAAGCATTGTTATGACCCTCTCATTGCTCATTTTCTGATTTTTCTCTGCATTAGGTCATTTTTACTCAGCTCATCCAGCTCACACATTCCCCGGTGCTGGGGAAGGAAGGCAAATAATGCTGAGTCTCGGCCAGCCTTGAGGCGCTGGGGAGGGCTGGAGAAAAGGATGGTGGAAAATACTTTCCTTTATTGCTGAGCAGTGACACGGGGAGGATGAGGAAGATCTTCTCCCCAGAGTGACCCACTGCCAGCTTTGGGTACTGCTGAGCTGTGCAAGGGGCACAGGGAGAGACGATGGTGATGATCTGGATTCTTACCTTGGAAGGATCTGGGACCACCTCTCTTCCCTGCCTTCATCCCTTGGCAGAGAGCGAGGAAGAGGGAGGTGGGGAGAGGGAGAAGAGCCAAGCAGGAGCAGGACCAGTGACAGGGTGTTTGCATAGGAGCCATTTGCAAGTAATTTCTTGTCCCTTCCTGAACTAATGGGGCAATTATTTCAGCAGGACACACGTGCTCTCATGGAAAGTTGACGCACCCAGCCTGTGCGTCACTTCATCGGTGTAGCAGCTCTATTCTCCCCAGTGTGGTCACGGTGTTTCTAGACAAAGACACGTGGGTGAAATCTCCTGCTCCTGGGACTGGGGACAGCAGTGACCGGTCACAGGGTGCCAGACAAACCTCCCGGTCCAGGGCAAATCAAGAGCTCGGCAGCAAATGGGCTCACGAGTTGTGAAAGCTGATCTGCAAAGCCACACAAACATTGCTCTGCTCTTTGATGTAGCTCCTGTGCTTGACACTAAATGTTTGAGTGTATCTGATTTTGTATGCTGGTCCCTCCAATCAGCTCAAAAAGGATGTGGAGAAATCAGAGGAAGTCCTGCAGAGGCTTCTGAGGTGGTCCTGGACCTCAGGCACAGGACTTGTGTGGAGGGATGGAGACTAACAGCATCCTACAACTTTGGGAAGGACAGCTACAAAGGTGATGGAGCCAAACTCTTCTTGATAGGACCAGGTGACAAAATAAGGAGCAACAGCCACACCGTGTGACAGCTTTCAGACCTTCAGCTTGGACAACATGAAAACTATTTTCATTGTAAGGCTGATACAGTAGAAAAACAGGCCCTCAGGTCTCCATGATTAGAAGTGGTCCAGACTTGGTAAGGCAAAGTCATGGCTGACCTGAGCAAGTGCCGCCGATATTCCTGGTCTGAGGGAGGGTTGGACAAGAGACCCCTGGGGTAGACCCCTGGCACACTGAGGAGTCTGCCCTCACTTTGCTGGTGGACATGGGCAATGTGTTCCAAGACATGGGCACAAAGCCCACAGGAGACGTGGGACAGAGGTACAGCAGGCCAAAGTCCTCATGGAAGCAGGGGAGATGAGTCTTGTGTTTTTCTACAAGAAAAATAGTAATTTCTGTGGCTTGGGGATGGGCCCATCATATTAATGTCTGAGCTGAGGGAAGACCTCCTTCCTTTTGCCCTCTGACCAGCTCTGAATCTGTTTGATTCTAGGTAAAAGACAAGAGCTGAGGGCCAAAAATTGGGCTGGGTTGGGCTGTGGGCTGGTGCCGTGGAGCTCAGGATGATACCTCTGCTGTCTCCAGCTGGCCCCTGATCGAGGTGGGACATCTCCCTAAGTGATATGACTGTAAAGTTTTGATCTCCAGATTACTGTGTTCTCCAGAACACATTTTTTAAAACTTTTTTTGCCCCACAAACACCAACCACCCAATGCCTGCGCAGAACCCTGGTAACTGTGCAGGTATCAGACATGGGATGGGGACACTGGATGGCTCTTGCAGCTACTGCCCAACGCATTTCATTTAATTTGCCATCTGAATGCAAACAATTGACTTAATTAACTAGATGATCTTTCAGGGAACCAAGGTGTTGTTACAGGTAGGAAGTCTGATAAGTTCCTACAGCAAATCCTTCCCTTCTAAAATAAATAGAGAGGAAGGAAGCAGGATGGGAGTCCTTGCAAATCACGTTTGAACATAGTGTCAACTTTTATGGCTATGCCATAAAAGTAGTAGCTCCTGAAGCACTGGCACAGCGTTAATTAGATGAGAATTATGGACACACTCATTACTGCAGCTTCATTACAGCCCAGGAATTGACTCTGGCAATGAGCATGGCAGGATTCTACTGTGCCTGTGCTCATCTGCTGCCAGGTGTCCACACATCAGGGAAGTTATTTCCCAGCAGTGCTCACCACCACTCTGCATGTGCCGAAGGTCCAGCCAGGCTGTTCATAGCAGACTGGACAATACTCTGGGTCCATGTGGGTGGTTTCAGGGTGCAGAGCACTCCAGCATGGGGGCTTTGAGCATAGTTGCAGACTGATCTCACAGGAGACAATCCCTCTTCCTGTCCTTTCTCTCCTATGCAGCGAGGAGTCTGGGGAACAGCTTCAGGGCCACCACATGAAGATCCAGTGGAGTCTCAGCTTAGACCTGCTGATCCACCACTGCAACCGAAAAGGCTTCAAGTGCACTGGCCCCTCTGCAGAAGAGCATTCTAGAGGGATGGAAGATTTCTGAGAAATGTAGCAGCCCTTGCTGTGTCCTTATTCAGACACACTCCTGTTGTCCAGAGCGTGCAGGCCTCCACCTGCGCTGGTCAGCCAGAGACCTCTGTGATCTGCAAAGAGACACAGACCGCACAAGAGAGTCGTTCACTCTCTCCCCTGCAGGCACCTCTGTAAGAAAAGGAGACTAGTGTCTTGGTGTGCTGCTTTGTTCCCACAGACTAGGACAAGAGCTTTGAGATCTCCTGTATCTGGAGAGACAAAGCCTCTTGCGGATGGTGGTAAGATACTTTTCTGGCCACACAGGTTTGTGGAGGGGATCGCAGCCTGGGCAGTGCTGAAGGATTCAGACACTGGAGGTATTTTCCAGGCTCGAATTTTAAAGACCACTTATGGTTGGTCTGTTTTCTGGGTCCATTCTCTTGCTCTGTTCATCTCCTCTGTTCCTGGGGATGGCTGAAGCTCCCACTTGATGGGTAATGACAGGCTTGGGAAATTCAGCTGGATTTTTTACCCTAAGAGTTTCCTTTCTTGGGTGGGATTTCTTAAACCATTGAATATGTGTCCTGCTGCTTGGCTTGAAATTCTCCCTGCTCTGTGCTGTGACTCTGGCTGAGGTTCCTGGATGGACATCCTCACACCTAGGCTTAGCTGGAACTGGGCTCAACCTGCCTGTGCAAATAATTTTCAGGACTGCAGTGAGGAGATGCACTGAACCAAACCTCAAGGTAGCATCTGCCTGGAAGTGATGCTGCAGGAGGCAGTGGGACCCAGTGGGTGGGATGGGGCTGGGGGCTTCCAGCCTGCACTGCAGCAGGCACACGTGGGCTGGGGAGCTCAGACAGAGGGAAAGGGGCAAATATGTGTCTTGCTCTTAGCCACAGAGGTGAGAACGGGAAGGAAATACCATCACAGGTCTGCTTGGAGGTGTTTGGTTGAGCTGGTGATCACACCACTGCCCCCACCCCCGAGCAGGCTGGGCCCTGAGGCTGTCCTTTCCCCCGAGGACAGAAGCAAAAGGATTCCTGTGACCAACTCCTTCCATGGCTGTCATAGCAGCACAAACAGAAACATGGGTGCATAGGTATGACATGGAGGAGTGTTGAAAATGTTCAGCAGGTCACCTTTTCCTACTGGTGAGGCTTGGCCTGTCCTGCTGTTTCGTGCTTGAGTTCCCAGGAGATGGAAACAGGAACTCTGGTGGATGCTCCCATGGTCATGACCATGTGGAAAGGGGTTGAAGCAAACATGCCAGTGACACAGGCCTCCCTTGGACATGACCAGTCCTTGGCATGATTACTCCATCCCCTGGCATCAGGGCAGAGCTTAGTCAAACTCATCCCATTTGGGGGCTCTCCAGTATCCATTACATGGAGCAGGTCCTGGTCCTTTCTGGATGAGGTGAATCCTCATTGCCTGATGCTGTTCAGGCAAGTTGGAGGAGCCCATGGATTGGACTGTGATCGGATGCTGGACAGAGAGGTAAGCACTGAGGAGCTTCTCCCCCTGGTTTAGAGGTAGGAAGCAGAGACACAGAGACCTCAAAGTCGAAGGTTTTCCTGCTCAGGGTCCAGGGCTTGGCTGTACATCCACCAGGCAGGAGATCGCCCAACTTATGCCCTCATGGAAGGTGCTCCATGCCAGGAGTTGCCTTGTTCACCGTAGTTCCACCAACTGACCCCCAGGGTCCCCAGGGAGCTGAACCAAAGGGATCCTCTGAAAAATAACCCTGACCCACATCATGTGTCCAGCTGGGACAGTCTCCACCTGAGAGCTGGGCTGGGGCCAGACAGGAGATCTTTATTCTGCAGATTTGTAACTGCTCCCTGTCTGATGTCACATCCCTGAGGAGTCATTTTGAAGCACTTCTCTTTTTTTCTCCCCCTTCAATATTCTTGCTGTTGGTTTTCAAAGGCTTGTGGCCAGTTGTCCATGTGGCATCACACTGACTCCTCATGTCTGAGCCTCCAGACCAACTGCTGGACCTGTTATGGTGCCCAGCCCACACTGGTAGGCAGAAAGGGTCTGCTTCTGGTTCCTCCTCTCCACCCCTTGTCCTGGTGCCTTCTCCCCACAGCCTGTCTCTCTGCAATGTCCTCAGCATTGTCTGTCTCTGACTGCCCTGCACAGAGGGTCTGGCTGCCATATGATCCCTGGCATTTCTCCTCCTCTTCTTCCTTCTCACCCTGCCCAGCAGACCTGGTTGCCCCTACCTGCCTCCTCCTCCACCTCTGCCCACACATGTGGGCTCCAAGCCACCCATGATAAAAGCAAGAGTTGGTGAATCCAGGTCCTGTCACATGAGATGTGGGCCTTCTCATGCTGGCAATGCTGCAAGGTCCTCCCATTGTGGCTTTGCACCTGGCAGACACCTCTGGGCTGGCCAGGGACACTGCTGGGCAAATGCCACAAGCTTTGTGCCTGAAGAGATTTGTCTTCAGAACATCACGGCCAGATTTCAGGTGGGGCTCAGGAAAAACAAGTGCCTGGGTCCTGATCTGAGGCCAATCTCCATCCCCAGCTCTTCCACCCGGCACCCCAAATCTGAAGCCCTCTGCTATAGGGCACCATACCTGCTCTGCTCCGAGACGATCCTCTTCCTGTTCCCCCCTTTCCATGGCTGCACGGAGTCATTAATAAATGTCAGCCTCCTCCAACGCCAGGGGACGGTGATGGAAAGCCCCGGGTTGGAGAAGGCATCTCAGCTTCCCTCGGCTCTCTTCCGCGGTGCTGCCTCGGTTATTTCCAGCTGTGGTTTTTGGAAACCTTGGGTGCATTTGCCACTTTTAGCGCTGGCGGCTCAGTAACCGCTCCTGGCAGAGCTGCCACTCCTCATTTTCTGGAAAAAAACCTTAAAATGCTCCAGAGTGTCAGAAGAACAGCCAGCTAAGGAAAAACAAAAAAAATAGAAAAACAAAACCTGCTCTTTTTCCAATCAAGCTACAGCCTTGTTGTTTTTTTTTTCCTGGACTGGACTGGCCCCTGCAAATGCACTCCCCATTGTGCCGAGCTCCCAAAATAACTGCAGTTGTTAATGGAAATAAAGCCCTGGGAGAATCACTCATTCCTGTCTCCCCATCCAGCCTGACATGCTGCAGACCCCTGTGCTGGGCTGCAAATCTTCACCACGGAAGGGGCTGTATGCTTCAAATGGCAGCGTGGCTTTATGAGGGGCCATCCCAAGACGTGTATCTTCAAAGGCTGGTGTAAATCAAACACAGCACAAGGATGGCAAGCGCTGGCTGGGTGGGTTTGTGGGGGGGTACTTCATCAGCATTTAAACTCCGTGTCCATGGGGTTGGCAGCAGGACATGATAGAGTACAAGCCTTCATCGGGGCGTTACAGATCCCAGGGGGTGTGGTGAGGTGTGGGATATTTGCTGGGCTCCATCCCACCCCACCACATGCAGCACAGGGAAATATGGACCTTGGTTAAGCCAGCGATGCCCAGACTGATTTGTTTGGACATGGTAGTGCTGAAGATCTGCATGTTCTAGGTCAGGGAAATGAACAGTCACAACACTCATTCATCTACTTGAGATCCTTCAGATATTTACTTGTTTTTAAAAAACCACTCTTCACAAATCTTTTCCTAACCTCCTGCTGTCTCCGCGCAGAGGTGATGGGAGCATTCATCCATCTCCAAGTGCTGGAGCAGGAGCAGCTCTGGTGGGCAGAGTCAAAGTGGATGGCTCTGAAGGTCCACTCTGCAGTGGAGGTACCAGGACTGGTGCTGAGATACCTCCCTGAGAGAGGACCGTAGAGGACAGGGAGGATTTTCCCACTGATGGATGGTGAAAGCACCCTCCTGCCTTTTGCTGACTTTCCTGGGAAATGTCCTTCTCATGGTGGCACAGGTCTGC
Organism: Coracias cyanogaster; assembly: GCA_033124195.1. NCBI lineage: Eukaryota > Metazoa > Chordata > Aves > Coraciiformes > Coraciidae > Coracias > Coracias cyanogaster. The sequence continues at coordinate 113,736 of JAVSBS010015412.1, read as the reverse complement.
AGTCTGTTTTCTGGAGATGTGCCTGGTGAGCAGAGCTTTTTTGTGCTTTGCTGCTCCATCCAAGCACTGCTCCAAGCCCGACTTGCTGTGGATCCAACACGAAGGGCTGGGGGACTCCTGCCCGCAGCTGCCTGTGGCGTTGCCAGGGATTTCAGGGACTTCCCCATGGAGCCGTGGCCTCGTCCCACAGAGGCAGTGACTGTGTCCAGGCTCTGCTCTCTCCCAGCTCCTGACCTGTCCATGTGAGACCCCCAAGCAGTGAGCTTGGGCTGGCTCAAGCCCTGGTCCTCTCCTCGAGAGGTGGCCCTGCTGCCTGCTCTTGCACAGGCACCGGTATGCTTATGGGGAGGATTTTAGACTCCTTTTCCAATAAACTACAGAAAGCCTCAAAAAAGATGGAGTCAAGACCAGCCTCTGCCAAACTCCCTGGGGAGGATGCTCAGGTTGGGGGCTACAGCAGCACCAGGGCATGGCTCTGATTTCCCATGAGAAGAGTGAGCTCTGCCAGGGCTTTTGCTGCCAGCGGTGCTGGGAGCTGGGGCTGGGCAGACATCAACTGCAGATGCTGCTGTGTTCCACTGCATTGCTGCCTCCAGCTCCTGCAGCCTCATTGACCCTCGCTCTTCATCCCATGTCAGCTTGTGCTGTCCTCCATCACACAGCCTTCTTCCCTGCAAGATAGGAGGGTACCTTGGCATGGTGCAGGCTTTGGGGGAAGCATGGTCCTTGGGTGGAGCGGTTGGGACCAAGTGTTGTCCCCTCCAGGCCTTTGAAAGGTAGGGTGTAGCTTTCCAGAGCATCAAATTTAGATTAGTTGAGCTTTAGTTTGAGGGTTTATGGGTCACCTTTTCCACCACTATCTGCTAACCCAGGTGACTGAGGACCTATCACTGGGCAGGAATGGACATACCTGCTCCAAACGCTGGGGAAACTCACAAAAGTGCTGGGCGGTGGCAAGGGGAGATGCAGCTTTGTCCCAGGCTGACCAAGGTACATATGGATGTGATGTGTTGTCACAGTGGGTTTTGACTCCCAAGTGAGGTGACAGACAAGGACAGACATGCTGGTGGCTGCATTGTGGCACATGCCACCATCCTGCTCCATGGGAACTAGCAGGATCTTCACACCTTATCCTGGTGTGCTGAGTTTGGAAGGTCTCAAGCCTGTGTTACTCAAACACAGGTCTCATGATGGCCAGTGCTGAAGCCTTGAACATGTGTCCTCTGTGAGCAGGTTTTGGGCAGGCCAACCATGTCTTTTCTTGTCCTCCAGCCAAGGTCTTTGAAAGAACAAGGCACGTGGCCAAGGGCTGGAGCTGCTCCTGGGCTGCACAAGGCCAAGGGCTAGAGAGCTTGCTGCGGACATGTAGGAGCAGCTTCTGGTGATTTTGGTTCTCTGACAGTTGTATTTCATGATGTAAAGGGTAAAAAAACAGCTGTGGAGAGAGGACAGGTGGCTGTCTGCAGCACAGCAGCTCCCCTTTTGATGGTGGCCACAGGGAGGAGGAGACCTGGCTGGCTCTGTCACCCACACAAACCCAGCCGGCATGAGGCCATAGCTCCCCTACCACTTCATTCATGCCCTGACTGTTATAAAGTAGTCATGGTCCTCCTGGGAGCAGTTTCTAGTTTGGGAGTGGATCCAGTCTGTTGCAGCAGGTTTCTTAGAAATTGCCCCAGCTTCTGTTTTAGGCATCCCCATGGCTACATCGCTCCTGCTTCCAGCACATCCCCCAGCTGCATTTGTTTCACAGAATCACAGAATGATAGGGGTTGGAAGGGACCTCTGGAGATCATCTAGTCCAACCCCCCTGCCAAAGCAGGGTCACCCAAGGTAGGCTACACAGGATTGTGTCCAGGTAGGTTTTGAAAGTCTCCAGAGAAGGAGACTCCACAGCCTCTCTGGGCAGCCTGGGCCAGGTTCTGTCAACCTCACAGCAAAGAAGTTTCTCCTCTTGGTCAGAGGGAACCTCCTGTGTTCCAGTTTGTCCTGTTGCCCCTTGCCCTATCACTGGGCACCACTGGCAAGAGACTGGCCCCATCTTCCTGGCACCCACCCTTCACACACTCTCATTTCTGAGGCCCAGGATCACTTCTGCTCCTGTAATGGCTACACCATGGGTGGGTGGGGGAAAACAGCAGTGATGGGGTGTTAGATGTTAGATAGGAATGCATGAGGATAAAGGGCTGGACCTGCTGGGTCACTTCCCTTACTCCAGGTGATGAGACTCCTCCTAGACAGGACTGAGGGTGATGCCACTCTAACTGACTAAACCCTTCCCATTCTTTGACCATGCCCTTGGGGTGCAGCAGGATTCCTCCAAAGGTGGAAAAAAGCACAGGTCAATATTGACGTGAGGCATGGGTGCTATCACCCAGGGCTGGGCTGGGAAGGGAGCGGCAGTCCTTATCAGGTCCTGCGTGGTGACACTGTGGGATGACTCACAAGTGGCATGACATGCCCAGGTTGACAGGTATTTGGTGATTCAGCTCCAGGAGCCTCTATTGCACTGGCTCCTGCCACGTGGCCAGGTGCTGAGACGGGGCATAGAAGTGTTCCTTGACCTGCAGAAGACCTTCAGCAAATCCACAGCCAGACCAACATGGTGGTGCCTGCAGAATAGGCACTGGCCAGGGCCCACTGGCAGGGACTTGCATTAGGCTCCCAGCAAGGATGCTGGTAACTGCCAAGTGAATCCTATTGGAGGGCATCTCCTCACCACCCTTCAATGGAAATCACCAACTGGGTGCTGTTTCTCCTTCAAATGATGGGCTATAAATTGAGGTGATGCCTGGCAGCAAGGTAGTACATGGACTCAGGCCAAGGTCAGTGTCTGGAGTGATTCCCAGCTCCTGAGGACCTACATGAGGACACAGTGTCCTGGTGGGTCCATCCTAAATAAGGGTTTGTTGTGATGGTGCCAGCACCTCCTCTGAGGGCATGGCTGAGGGGAGCCTCTTCTGATCAGCACATGAAGACACTTGGTGGGATTTGGAAGACTAAGTCCTCAACTGACTGAAGAGACTTTGTGGACCATGCACGGAACAGCACCTTGGCCACTAGGTTGGAGGAAAAGAGCATGTGGCTTTCTCAGCTGAAACCACCAAGAGTCTGGGGCAGCCCCACAGTTAGAGCAGGGAGAGGTGAATTCTGGTCCCTGTTCCTAGAACTTCGAGCATCTTGTGTGCAGCCCTCACTGGGAAGTGTTTTGGTGTGAGCTGGCCCAGCTCTGTGCCAGGAGATGCATTGCCTGTCCTCTTCCATGGCCCTGTGCTCCAGGAAGAGCAGTTGAAAGGGACCACTCCAAACATGGGTGACTCTTAGCCATTTGACCCAGCAGCAGGGGCAGGAGACAATGCTGTGTGCTGTGGATGCCCTCTCATGTTGGACCTGCACTGGACTGGTCTGATAAGTCTACTGAGGAATGCAGCTGCTCTGGGATCCACCTGTGGTATAATCCCAGATTTCCCTTTCCAAGCACCAGTGAAGCAGCAGGACATGGCAATGTTGTAAGCTGTGCCGTGGTGTAGACGTGCTCCAGAGAAATTTCCACTTAGACCCATTAGTTTGAATGAGACCTGAGCCCACCTCTGGTGACAACCTGCTCCTACCACCAATCCCTCCATCTGCTCTCTCCTCCACCTTCCACTTGCTACTGGAGGTGATACTGCCTCCATTCTCTCTAATACCTCTACTGCAGTCCATGGACTTCTTGTCTTGGGGCAGTTCCTGCTGCCTGCTCCTGATCTCCTCAGTTTCTTGGCCTTCTCTGGAAAACAGAGCCAGGCTGGTGGCTGCCAGGGGGTTTCTGCAGGGTGGAGACTTCATCACATCATTTTCTCATATTTTGTTGATGGCAAGTGTCAAAGCCATTGGAGGTGAGGTTTGTGTTAGAACGTTACCAAAGCAACTCCTGGCAGGCTGAGGAGCTGGGTACGTCTGCAGCCACATCTGCCTGACATCTGTGTCCAGGCGGTCTGTACCCGTGGCTTGGTGTGTGCTGAAGCACAGGGCTCTGCTCTGCAGTACCTGGCGGGGGAGCCAACAAATGGCCCTCACATTTGATTCCCCATCTGCTTCAAGGACTGGACCAGGCTCTGGAAAGTGAATTTACAGAAAAAAGCTGAACTCAGCATAACCCACTGAAGTACAGACAAGGGGCTGGGACAGTGCTGGCCTTGCACAGCCAGGTCCAAACCCCAGCCACAGCAGAGCTGCTGCTGCTCAGAAATTACACTCAATGAGCTCAGTGAATTTACTAGACTTTTGGGTTTCCTCGTCAATCCTTTCTTGGGACCCTGCAGGTCCCTTTGCAGACCTTTCCAAAAGAAATAACCTTGAGCTTTGCAGCTGAGCTCCAGCTAGGCATAATGAAAGTCACGCTTGGGCGAGGGGCCAGCCCAAGGCTCCAGAGCCTCCTCTGATGCTAACCCAGCACATGCAAGGGAGATGACTGGGAGATAGCCCTGGGAGTTCAGATCTGTTTGTGGCTGGGACCTTGTGGGAAAGTTCCCTGTAGATGTTTGACTCACAGCCGTTTTCCAAAAGAGCTTGTGAGCCACACATGCCATTGTGCACATGCAGGAACCAAATAAAGCCTGGTCCTGTGTCTGCAGGGGAGGAAAGAGCCCCATTCCTTTCTCTGGTTTGGTTCCCAACAGGATGGAAGTGATTTAAAGCACATGCCACCAGCTGCCGAGGCTGACTGCTGTGGGAGCTGGGGTTTGCCTTGCTCCTGCAGCCAGGCAGGGCTGCTGGCGCCTCCATAGGTGCCTGGCAAGCTGGCTGGTGGAGTCTTGGTGTGTGTGGCAAGGTGGCTCCCTTTGACCCATGTCAGGGCCTGCAAGTGGGGTCCAAGGCTGGGATGGCCTTGCCAAGTTTGCCTGTCTTGTGCAAATAGAGTCCTCTCCAGTGGCCCCACTGCTCTGGGCTGTCTTCTCAGGACTGCAGTGGCCAGGCTGGTTGTACAGTGAACTACACCTCCAGCTTGGGAGATAGAGCTGGTTCCTGGTTCATGTGTAATCCCTGCTGGGCAGGTAAGAAAAACTGCTCTGGGCTGGACCTCTCTGTGCTTCAGAACCCAGCAGGACTGCAGGCAGGAGGAGCTGCCTGTCCTGCCTGTCCTCTCCCACTTTGCTGGGGCTACTCCAGAGAAATGTGCTGCTTGGTCAGGTTAGTTACCTGCGATATGGTCACCCTTCATGCTGGCTTTGAAAGAGCAACATTTCTGGTGGCGAACAGGTCTTTGGCTATGTCAACATACCCTGGACTGAAAATTGGATTTGCTGCGAGGGGTGCAGGGGAAAGGACTTCTAATGCTGGCTCCTGGGGAGGAACGGACATGTTATTCACAGTCACTTTCAGAGGAGGGGTCCTCAGGTGCTTCACAAGGGTGGAAATTTTCTGGTAGCTATGTTTCAAAGAGATGTTCATATATGATGTGAGCCTGTGCTTGAGCTGGAGTGGGAGAACCACTGCAAAAGAACAATTACACATTTTCAACAGCAGAAACTCAGAGAATGGAAAAAAAAATGCCCTCAGTTTCTCTGGGCTCCATCCCAGCTCATGAGGATTCACTGGAACCAGCCAGGACAATTAATTCTGCATTTCTTCTGAACACACTGGATGTTCCCTTCTTCCGCAGAGACTGCAGAAGATAAGAGCTGTGACCTGGCACCGACTCTGGGAGCTGAGGAATTTCTAACCTCATTTTCTGATAAGAACTCTGACAGAGCCTTCCCTGGAATGGTTTGAAACAGTCTGTTTTCGTGGGTACTGTGCAAGGTCAAGTAATTTAGCAAGGACCACCCCACACTTCTGCTGAACAGGCTGAAATAGTGATGGGAAGCAAGGCTGTGGCATTGCAGACCATGCACCTCACAGCAGAGACCAGGCTCCTTCCTTGCAGTTTAAACAACATGCAGGTCCTGCTCCCCCAGGAGAAGCAGAGGGAAGGAAAGATGTTCAGAGATGCCACACCGCTGAATGAATCATGTACATTGTCCCTCTGCAAGGCGCAAGGACTTGGGATACCACCTATGGGTTGGTGTCATGTGCCCTGGCCAGGGGAAATTGGTTCCCATGTGTCTGGAGAAGAGCAATATTTGCTGGCTTTAGGTTTGATTAGAACCTGGAAATTGCAGAGCAACAGTCCCTTCCCCCAAAATTTTGTGAACAAATCCAATGTTTGCATCTCGGTACTTGCGAGACTGCACCTTGAGCACTGTGTCCGATTTTGTGTGCCACAGTATAAGAAGGACATTGAGGTGCTGGAGCAGGTCCAGAGAAGGGCAACGAAGCTGGTGAAGGGTCTGGAGATCATGTCTTATAAGGAGCATCTGAGGGAACTGGGGTTGTATAGCTTGGAGAAGAGGACGCTGAGAGGAGACCTCATTGATCTCCTGAAAGGAGGTTGTAGTGAGGCTGGTGTTCGCCTCTTCTCCCAAGTAACTAATGACAGGACAAGAAGTAATGGCCTCAAGTTGCGTCAGGGGAGAGTTAGATTGGGTATCAGGAAGAAGTTCTGTACTGAAGAAGTGGTTGGGCATTAGAACAGGCTGCCCAGTGAGGTGGTGGAGTCACCGTCCCTGGAGGGGATCAAAAAATGAGTAGATGTGGCACTTTGGGACATGGTGTAGTGGTCAGGGAGATGCTGGGATGAAGGTTGGACTTGATGACCTTTTCCAACCTAAATGACTCTGTGATTCTATGATCGTCACAAGGGGAAGAAGCCTGTTCCCCTGAGCAGGATGAGGAGCGGGGACTGGTCTGGCCAAGCAGAGCTGCCTGCGTGCCATGTGCTGCAGATCGATAACCCAATTTCCAGCTCCAGCCTCCCGTGCGTGCTGCATCTGTGCCAGTGTGACTCAGCTCTGGCCAGCAAACTGGCCCAATTGCTTATTCCTCAAAACATCATCAAAGACGCCTGTTCTCCTGAGCTGTCCACTCTGGGCTCTCGGATCTCTTGGAGCAGATGGCTCCTGTAGAGCTGTGCAATGACCCTCATGTTAGGACAAGTTGTGTGCTCCAGCCATATGCTGAGTGGCAAGAGATACCTGGGCTGGATGTCAGGGGAAAATCCTTCCTGCTGCAAGAGCAGGCAGGAACAGCAGGACATGCCAAGATCATGCATCACCCTGGTGCTGTGGTACCACTGAAAGGTGTTGGAAAAAAACCACTGGCTGATAGCTGTCCAGCAGTGAGGCCTGTTGCATGCTGGTAAGTGTGGTTTCCACCCATTTGTACCTGCCCATCCAACTTAAAAAGGTCTTTGCATTCCCAGAGGACCGGCTGTTTGCTGGGAACTTATACCAGTGAGTCACTCCCCCTCCAAAGCCCTCGGGGTGTTTGTTAAAGGGGCAAGAGGAGAACATATGTGCCTTGACCTGCTAAACAAACAGGCACCCACATGAGAGCCTACAAAGGCTGGGTCCCACCCTGATGGCAGCTGCAAGGAACAACATGGAGCAGAACACCTGGGTCCCCAGGAGCACTCCCGTGAAGGCTGCAGAAGGGGCTTTGGTGCTGGTGGAGCTTTCTGCTGTGCACAGGCTGCTTATTTAGGAGCTGATCCAGTAAAACACTTGAGCACAGAGGTGTCTTTGAGTTCAGAGGGACTGTGCACCTCCGTAAAGGAGGTTCTTGTGTGGTTGAGGCTACAGAGCCATGTAAGTTTGCTGGATCAGGGGCTTAGGGTGTAGCACAGACTGCAGGACACCGAAATGCCTCAGAGCTGAGATCACTCCTGGCCCCGTGAAATGACTGCGGAAGATTTATTGACGTTTATCTTCATTGCTGCATAAAAATGAGTGGTGTGTTTGGGCCAGAAAGCAAAAATCAGGCTCTTGGAAAAGCAACATAAAGTGTTTCCAAAGCTGCCGTGTACGTTAACGAAGAGTTTCCCCCGACCCGGGCAATGCTCCTGCTTTCACAACATCCCAGCTGCGTGGCTGGGGAGCGGGTGGGCAGGATCATGGGAGCTGTGTCTGGAGTCCGGGCTGAGGCTGGCTCTGATGTGCCACTTCCCTGGGGGCTGCCGTGGGGCATGGAGGCCTGGTGAGACCCTTCCCCTGCAGAGAAGAGATCAAGAGAGCCCATCAGAGGAGTCACAATTGGCTTCCCAGCTTGCTGTGAAGGGTTCATGCCTTGCACTTCTGGAGGATGGACCTGGGCAGAGCATCACCAGCACCATGTCCCAGGTAACCTCTGCCCTCCAGCGTAAGGGTTCAGAGCAGCTCTGAGGCTTTTGGCCATGTGAAGTGATGGCCTTAAATTATAGACAGTTAAATAGGGCCACAGAGATGATCCAAGGACTGGGAAGCTGCTGTATGAGGAACAGCTGAGAGAGCTGGGTTTGTTCAGCCTGGAGGGGAGAAGGCTTCTGAGGAGACCTTCTCACCATGTTCCAGTATTTAAAGGGTGGCTACAAAGAACATGGAGACTCCCTTTTTACAACGAGTCACATGGAAAAGACAAGGGGTGATGGGTACAAGTTACTCCTGGGGAGATTCCGATTGGACACAAGAGGAAAATTTTTCACAAGGACAATCAGCCATTGGAATAATCTCCTGGGGAAGTGGTGGAGTCCCCAGCATTGGACACTTTTAAGATTCAGCTGGCCAGGTGCAGGGCCATCTGGTCTAGAGTGGTCTTTTCCCAAGAAAGGTTGTAGCAGGTGATCCTTGAGGTACTTCCAACCTGGGATTCTGTGATTGTATGAAATGGTGTAAAGCAACAGCTGGGAAGAGGGCAGGGTGGGGCGTGGTGGGTCACAGGGCTTTAGTTGATGGGACACCACAACTGTCAAGCACATTATTTGTCAGATGCTCACTGGGCTTTGAGAGGGGGTGAAGGGCACTTCTGAGGCCTGCTTGGGCATGGCAGATGTTGACCTTGTTCTTTGCTCTTCCTCCTGATAGGTAAGGGCTGTGAAGCAGGCTGGCATCACCACCCTCACACCCCCAGCTGCTGCTGTAAGGGCTGAGGGCTGGTGCTGAGGTTGGACTAGTAGTGAGGAAATGCTGGACCTCATGCTGGCAGGCTCCCCGGGGAGATGAGACATCCCCAAGTCTGGGGTGCTATGGTCGGTGGAGGAGGTGGATACAAGGAGGGTGTTTCTTTGTGTCCTACATGGCCACTTTGGCCTCCAAGGGCCCATCCTGCATCTGAGCAGCAGAAAAAGCATCTGGCTTATTTGGAAGACACAAACGTTTTGTCTGAGGGCTCTGGGATAACCAACCAAACTGGAATGCAGCCTGCTTGGCTGGAGGCTGTTCCTACCACGTGCCTTGGTTTCCTTGGGCTATCCTACCCAACAGCAGGGAGCTCTGAACAACCCCCAAAACATGAGCCCCCACCCCAGAGACCATTAAACGTGGGGCTCTGAGGAGAGCCCGTGCTGATCCCAGCCCCCAAGGATGGCTCCCTGGTAGAGAGCCCTGGGGTGCCTGTCAATGCCTTCTGCTCTGTGCCATCTGAGGCATGCACACCAGAAACATTTGGTGACCACCCTGAGGGGAGCTTAAAGGTTCTGCTGATGGTGGGGGGTGTCCAACCCGCAGAGCAACGGGGGCTTTTCTCCATAGACACACCACCCCAGGCCTGACATCTTTACCAAACATCTGGAGATGCTTTTGAAGTGTGGTCTGTTGCTTCAGCGTATCTGAGTGCTTTGCTAATGCCCTTTGCTGCTCTTGCGACCGTCTTGTTGCTTCTTGCTCCAAGGCATATTTTTAGCAAGGAGCTGCATCTGGTCCGGCTGCGCCGCTCCTTGTGAGTCCTCCAGTGCAGATAAGGGAGCGGGGAGGAAACAATCATGGCCTCAGTTATTTTTGGCTATGAGAAGATCCTTATTAACAGCATGACTTTTTAATAAACAAAATACCCCTTCATTCAAGGCGAAGTGGAAACAATCGGTCCATTTATCCCCTGCCCTAACGAGGCTGCAAAAAAGGAGCTAGTGGGAGCTCAGTTGACGAAGCAGCCAAGGGGCTGGAGAACAACAGAGCTATTCTGGGAAGGGCAGGAAAGGCTGCTGGGACAGGACGCTGGGTTTCCTCTCCGTCCTGGGATCTGTTCCTATCTGCCAGTGCTGCCTCCCTGGCCAGCTGGGAGACGGCAGAACCATGGATGCCTGTGGGTTGGAGCCTACCCATCCTGCGTGGGCTGATTTGTTGTTGGTTTGGGGGATCTGTAGACCTTCTGGGTCTGTTCTCTACCCTGACACATGGTGGGCTGGAGACTGGGGGCACCAGCGCTGCTGCTGATGGCCGTGGGGGTCTGCAGGGATCTCCATGTGCTGGAGGGTCTCAGCCATCCCATGCCTGTCTGGCTGTTGGCATGAAGAGCCCCTTGGAGCCTCCTGCCTGTGCTCACAGATCCAGTCCCCCGAGTACACCTCACAGACTAGGAATGACTGACCTGCCTGTGGGGTCAACCAGAGCTTGCCTTTGACCTCTGCAGCTCTGCCCTGGTTTGACTGGACCTCATTCTATGCCCCTGTGGCTAGACGCTTGCCCCTTGGGACGTCTCCTCCCCACCAACTTGTGGTGGGATGCAAAAGGACCCAAAATGCAGGAAGGTCCCTATTCCAAAGCCTGGTGCTGAGGCAGAAGTTAAGGGATGGTGCTTTTTTGGAGACATCCCTTCTGCTGTCCAACAAGTGCTGCAGGAGGTGTGGGCACCCTGGACCTGACTGATGGGACCTGAGAAGGCTTTCCTGGTCTCTCCACACCAAAGGTCTCACCATGTCTGTGCAAGAGGGCTGGAATCTGCAGCCCTTTGAGCTCTTCCTTTGTTGCTGGTGATTCCCTGAGCTGATATTTGCAGTGTGGTGCACATGGTGGCACTGGCCAAGGAGCTGGGGGTGCCCTCTGGTGACAGCACACCGTGTTGGGGACCTGCATCTGGAGCAAGGTGTGTGAGCCGCGTCTGGAATGCCAGCCAGTGGTGACCACCTGCCTGGAGGGGCAGCAGGTTGAGTCTCTGCAGCTTGCTGCTGCCTGGGACTAGATCTCTGATTTCAGACCAGTATGCACGCACTGGTTTCAACCCTGCGGGCTGGCACAGGGGGAAAGAAGCAGGTCCCAAAGGGCTTAGGGGACAAAGCCGTTGCTTCCCTGAGCCCTTCTGCCAGGTGGAACTGCACCATCTCTTGCTGGCTGCTGTAGACTTCCCACAGAGCAGCAGAAACCTGTCTCTTGTGCTGCACTGCGGAAGTGCCCCTGCGACGTGATCTGGGAAGATTTAGGCTCCACAGTAAGAGGAGCCAAAGGACGATGGGTGGCAGTTGTGGGTGGCACAGGGACATAGGCCTGGAAAGGGCTGACCGAGGACAGGACCTCCTACACCACTGCCTCTCATGGGGGGGTTGTTCAGCTCCCACACTTGTCATGACCTTAAACACTGGGGTAGCTAAAAACTATTTTCTGGCACTTTGGTTGAAGGAGACTGGATTTGGGAAAGCAAGAGTGTGGCCATGCTCAGGGCTGTGCTGCTGTGCTCGCTCCCTTTGGTTATCTGGAGATTTTAGATACCCTGTGGTTTTCTTCTCTGTGCTCCACAAGGGAGGTTGGGTCTCTGGGAATAGCTCATGAAGGGAACACCAGATGAGGACGTCTGATAAATGTTTTTAATGCTGAGGAACACTAGTTCTGGGACCAGGCTGTGTGGTCCTTGTTAAAGTCCTCAGGAGATGCCCTTTCTGTCAGTCCTGAGTCTGGCATCAAGATGTCACGGGGCATTGTCTCTTTGCCCCAGAAACCAAAGCAGCAGGAGATGGGGTATCTGCTCCCAGAATCAAACTCAGATCTCTGCTGAGTTGCTTGACTCTTTCCTATGCAGTTGGCCAGTGTTAAAAGAGGAATTAAGCCTCCTCCGGAGAGATGTGGCAGGCTTATTTATAAACATTTTCAAGTGCTCTAAGCTCTGCAGATGAAAGGGGCTCTCCAAGTGCAAAGCATAGTCTTCTTGCAGATGCATTAACTGTTTTTCTGCTACAGCTCAGTTTACCCTGCTCTGTGGAGCTTTCCACCATATTTTGATTGCTCTGACAGCTGACCACCGCAGTCAGAAGGATGTACAATCTTCTGCAGCCATAACAACCTCGTCCTTGGGATCTCAGTTCAGTGGCGGTATCCGGAGATGGTTGTGTTTCCTGGGAAATGGCGAACTTTGGAGTAAGAAAGGCAGCCAGACGGGATGATAAAACCAAAAGGTTTTACTTCTATTTACATGTCAAAAAGGAGACAGTGGGGTTTTTGGTCTGCAGGGAGATCATGGTCAAGTTGTTTGACTTGACATGAGCTTGGCATCTTTTCTGGAGGAACAGGTAGACCCCAGACTCACAGATGGGACACATAGCAGTGCAGGATCACCTCTAAGCTGTATTGTCCAACTTCGCCACGCATTTTCCACGTGTCGGTGAAGCAGTTTGTGTGAGTGACAGCTCTTCCAGCAGTGACCTTCTTCCACGTGACATCTCCAGTGAAAGCTGGGGTCTGCCACAGTGGCTGGAGGAACAAGAGAGAGCAACAGAGAATTCAAGCAGGGCCTGAATTGTTATCTGTTTGCATCTGCTTAGTCCTACACTGTTCTGAGAGTCTTAGATGTGGTTAGGACTCTGGAGGAGGTGGGGGGAGTTGGCAGGCAGACAAGCATGACTGAAGCTCTGGGGATGTAATTTCCAATCAAGTGATCCCCCACAAGCTGGGTAAACATCCTTTGATTAGACCAATGCTTCAGCAGACAAAGAGATCCTGTCATTGTGCTGTACTGGCTCAGCAGGTCCCAGCACCATCACGCCGTTGTTCAAGTTCTAGCTCAACCCAAATCTGACCCTCCCAGTACAATACACAAAAATAACCCCTTTGGACTCACAGCTGCTATGGTCGCTCGAGAGGGGAGGGAGGAATTTCTTGTTTTTCTCCAAAAGTAGTAATGAATGAGGCAATGGTTTTCAGAAACGTGGCTGGAGGTGTGATGGGGCTGAGCCCAAGGGGCTATAAGGCTGCAGTTCCACGGCACAAGTCTCATGGATACACATCCCTGGAAGAGCAGATTTTTCCCATCAGAGAGTTGGGATGGTGGCTCAGGTGCTTCTGTGCCAGTCTTTTATCCTGGTCCTGGCTTCAGTGTTTCCTGTCTGAAGCCTCTCAGGGTGTCGGGTGTGATCCAGGGAAAGCCTGATTTGTCCCCCACTCTGGGCTCTGATTTGGACTGACTGAGCCCCTGCCTAGAGGTTCCTGGGCCAGTCCTGATGGCCAGGCTGTCCAGAGTTACCTACAGCTTATTGTAAGGTGACCCATGGCCATGAGGGTAAGGACAACATATATTTCATGCGTTTTGCTTTCATCTGAGAATACTTGTGCCTGAAGATGCCCCTGTACCAGACTGTTTCACCCTATGGAAGAAGTTGGAACCTTTGGAACAGGTTGCCCAGGGAAGCTGTGGATGCTCCATCACTGGATGGGTTCAAGGCCAGGTTGGACAGGGCTTTGAGCAACCTGATCTAGTGGGAGGTGTCC
>JAVSBS010015412.1:79134-100113 GCA_033124195.1 Coracias cyanogaster | reverse complement strand
GTTGGACAGGGCTTTGAGCAACCTGATCTAGTGGGAGGTGTCCCTGCCATGGAATGGGGGTTGGAACTAGATGATCTTTAAGGTCCCTTCCAACCCAAACCATTCTATGATTCTATGATTCTATGATTCTAGAGATGCTTCTGTTCCTTCCCTCTCAGTTCCCACCTTCCTGCTGGCTGACCTTCACCCCCAGCTGAGGAGGAAGCTGTGCAGCATAATGCAAAAGACCAGGTGGAAAATAAGACTGGGATAGGAAAAATACCACTGCTCTGTCCTTGAGGAGCAGAGTAACCCATTCCTTCCTCTGAGACCCTGGCAGGAGGCCACCTCTGCCAAAAGGAAATACAGCCATGTCCAGGGTGAGACCTGGGAAGATGATGCAGCTACTGGAGATCAAATATCTTGCAGCTAAGGCTAATAGCTTGGACATTGCTCCCCATGTTTGAGGTGAACACCCTTACAGGACAGGGTCTCGACTGGAATCCAAATGACCAACCATCTGCTCCTCCTGCAGCTGCAGCTTCCAGGCTTGAGGATTTCTAAGCCAGGAGGGACTGGTGGTTGCACAGGCTGGGCTCTTGCATAGTGAGGCTTCAGTGACTCCTCCCTTGCAGCAGCTAGGACATGCTTGTTACAAGGACCTCGGTGCTATATCTTCAGATGGCCACCATACATCTGATACGGTCACTTTAGGTACTGTTCTTAGGTATGATTGTCTGGGGAGCTGCACCCAGGCCAAGGCTTAACTTGTGTCCCTAATGCTGGGGCTTAGCACAGGGTCCATGCTCATAAACGTCGACATCTAGTGCCTTCAGAGATGACCTGAGTTGTCCTACGTGACTTCCATCTTCAGATCAGACCTGTGGGAGCCCTGGGCTGGGTCATGGGTGCTTTAACTACCCTAAAGTGTCTGAAACAGCACTGGGTGCCCATGGCCAAGCACCTGACTCCCACCCCACGTTCCTGACTGGATGTTCTCCCTGTTGAGAGTGTGGTTTCACAACAGGGAAAGCTGTAGGGGTTGTAGTCAAGGCAGGTCAGAGTCTGTAGGGCATCAGCAAGGTTGCCTGGTCCCTCCAGTTTGTCCTGCCTCAGACAGGAGAGGAAGGTTGCTCCTGGAACAAATGGGCAATTATGTTAAAACAAAGAAGAGAAAATATTTCTTCACTTAGCATGTGCCCAGCCTGAGAAATTTACTGCAGAGGGGGGCTGGTGATGGATGCTGCACTTGGACTGGAGAGGAGGCTGGAGCCTTTAACGCTGCATTTCTGATCCCACAGACTCCCAGAGGGTTAATGTGTCTCCTGGCCACAACTAGGGAAGAGGGTGCCTGTGGGAGGTCCACAGCACATGACGACCAGATGAGGAGTGAAGCATCATTTCTCTGCAGAGTGATGTGTCAACTGGTGTCACAGCATCCCTCCAAGGTTGGGTTACAGGTCAGAGGCTCTCACCCCAGTGTCTCCAGAGAGCAGGTGATTGCTGCCATGGCTGGTCTCAGGACAGCATCACAGGAGCCATCCAGATTAAACCCATTTGCAGGAGTGCACAAAGCATGGTTGCTGAGTTATAGGTTTTTTATGAAAAAAAGGAGGAAAAGCGGGGAAGGGTCTGAGGTGGAGCATGACTGTGGTCACTCAAGTGGAGAGGGACATTTCCAATCCACTCATTGATATGTCTAGTGAAGCATGAGGGCAGTCAACATCGAGATGTGTGGAGGTAGAGAGCAGTGCTAGACACATGTCTAATTAATCGAGGAAGCAAGGTATTCCTTGTGGAAGTGGGCAGATGGTTCCTAGGTCATCATTCAGACTCATCTCAGAGAAGGGAATATATAAGAAGGCAAGGCAACGATCTTAATCCTGGGTCCTGCTCAGTGACTGTGAGCTTGAGAGCAGAAAGTCTGAGCAGGAGACTTGGCCACGTGCTCAGGCACTGTATGGCCCGTGGATAGCAGAGAATGAGAGAAGCCTTTGGCTCATCTCTGTAGACCCAAGCCTGGTTTCCTTTCATTTCTATCTCTATGCCATTTGTGATTGTGTTGCTCCCATTGGACTCTTGGGAATAGAACTTTGCTTGTCTTATGCTAATTGTAACTTCCCAGCTGGCTGCCAGACTGAGTCATTCCCTCCTTCTGGGCACAGCAACCCCTAAAGTCAGGACCTGGGCTTCTCCTGCAGCCCCAAAGACCAATGCTGCCTGCTGTGGAGCTGTGCCCAGCCTCTGCTTTGGGAGCCCAAATGCTGGTGCTGTGCAAAAAGGGTGCTGGGATGGGAGAGCTGCTTGACATGCCCAGATGAGAGCAGGGGAGCAGGGTGTTTTGGTCTTGCTCAGGACCTTGGATTCTCTCTGTGAAAGCCTTTTGGAAGTATTTTGACTCAGGTGTGAATTGGTGGGTGCCAGGGACAAGGCAGATTGGGCTGAGACTGCACACGGTATGTTCCGTCCTTTGCTCACCCTTGCCTGGCACCAGGAACATTTCCATGGGCTGCCCAGTGGTGGAGGACTGAGAAAAGATAAAGCCCAGGACTTTCCAGAGGAGATGGAGGTCTTGGCAGCTGTGGAGAAGCTGGTGATACCAGAGCTGAGACAAGTGACTGTTGAGGTGCAGTGCTATGGGACGGGAGGTGCAAAGGAGGGGGCAGATGGAGAAGAGCAGTGTCTCCAGCACAGCCTGGGCCTCTCACTCCCACATGGTTGCTTCCAGTTGAGCATCTTATGCAATGCAGAGGCATGTGATGTCGGGTGACCTTCTTAGCTTTGGATAGCCTGAGGATGTCGCAGTGCAGCACTCAGCACTGCAGCCATAGGGCTGGGTGGAAATAGCATCAGAAAGGAGGATGTGACAAATATCCAGCCTGATCCCCACAGCCCCATTTCCTACAGTGTTGTCCCATCGGGACTGGAAGCTGTGAACCTGGAGAGGAGTCCCACGAGCATGAGATACACACAATGCAATGGCATCTTGGCCTGGCAGGGTACTGGTTTTGAGTGGTTTTTGCCACTGTAGCACTGGTGTAGGGAAAGAGATAAACTGCAAACTTTCCAATACTTTGCACCAATGTGTCACCTTTCTTTTGTAAAAAAGGAGACCATTTCAGCAGTGATATTCTTCTGCCCATTCATGTCACTACAACCCCAAAAATGGCACCTCTGATGAGAGATCAAGCTGAGGCTGCTGTGCAACAAGTTGTCCTCCCACTGGTGCTGCCTCATCCCCTTCAAAATGGGGCCATAACGCAGGTATCACAGAATCATAGCATCACAGAATGGTTTGGGTTGGAAATAACCTTAATGATCATCTAGTTCCACCCCCCTGCCATGGGCAGGTAAAGGCATGGATGCCAAAGGTTGCTCCAGATACTTCAATATCCATAAAACATTAACACTATCATCCCCAGAAAAGATTGTGGATGTTGTGTATTGTAAGGTGCCAACTGTGAGCATCATAAATGACAAGCAGAGCTTTTTCACTGGGCTTTCTGGATGCAGCATGGCAGATAAAACCACTCTGGCAGGGTACAGAGCCAGTTGCTGCAAGGACTGAGCTCCAAGGAGGGGGTTTCACTGAGTCCCTGTGCTGGGCCAGAGGGTTGGCAAAGAGTTGGTAGTTAAAAACTGTGACTCTGACCATACAGCAGCAGGTACAACTCAGGGATGCTGCTTCTCATCCATTTGTCCTGTGGTTTGGTAACTTTTACAGCAGTCCTAGGCCTTAAGGGTGTGATATAAACCTGCCTTCCTCATCAGGGGAGTCTGGATCCAGGTTTGCTCAGCCCTGAATGTGCGTCTCTCTCTCAACCATGCTCAGAGCTGAGTTTCCAAGCATTTAACCTTTAACGTGGAGAGAAAGCTCCTTTCCTATGTCTCCCTTTGCTTACTGCTGCTCTGCCAACAAAAGCTAAATGAAAACCATAATGCCATAAAGGCTGGGAGACATCCAGGAGAGGAGTTATGAAATCATTTCCTCTTGATGTAAGTAAGTAATCAATCTCTCTCAGTGAAACTACTTGTAATTTTTGTATAATTACACTGCTTTTCATGATGCTAGCTAACGATCCCCAGTGTCCTTCCTACCGTGGCTCTGACTTATTACTGCTTTTGATGTGGGAATCTTTGTATTTCTGTTGGAATTGAATAAGTAGAATTCTATGGTTGGTTTGATGCACAGATTCTAGATGTTTATGTATTTCAACGGCAGTACTTTGTTTTTCCTAAACTTTATACTGTTGCAAAACATGATTCCCCTCACACCCAGCCCCTGACTCTGCTTTCCACCCAGGGATGGGCACTTCTGTCTTACTTCTTCCCTGGTGACTTGTCCAGATCATGTCTGGCAGCTACTGATAAAGCTGAAATAATAAACGTCTAAACTAGTTATTATATTATAGCACCAAGGAAGGTTGCATAAGAGCAGCAACCATGCACCAGGACTCCAGATTCAATCCCTGGCCTCTGGGGGGTTATTTCTTCAAAAATATTGGGCAGCAAGTTGTAGAGGAGAAGACAAGAGTCTCAGAGTCTCAGAGATGAGCACCTCATGCTCAGGGTGCTGGGCTGGCTGGGGTGCTCCTGCTCATGTGTGGGCACTGGATGCTTTCTGCTCAGTGCCTTCTAAACACCGAGCTCGATTCAGAGCTAAGGTAGGACTCTGCATGGGAATTCTTTGTTCTTTGTATAGCATTGAGCAAGGTGATGTCCCAGACTGCTGGTAGCATTTACTTCCAATCAATAAATGCAGGTTTTTTTATGCTACTTTCCTCCCCAGCATGTTCACTCTCACTCTGGGCTTCCTGGGTGTAATTCCTGCCTTTTTTCCACAGTTTTAGTTTCAGCTTCTTTCCTCTGCTGAGATCAGCCAAAGTCTGAGATGAAGGAGAAGGAGGGAGTTGGGGAAGAAGAAAGATGGCACATGGGTGAAATTATAACTTATGTCTCTAGAGCAGAGGCACAGGGGCACCTCTGGGGTCTGGGAGTTGGGAAAAGAAGGAAGAAGCTGAATCTGACCAGAAATTGTAATTGTTGATAAACAACAGGAGTAAAAAATAAAGTAATAATAATAATAATAATAATAAATCCTGCCAGCCCTAGCTACAAGCACGCTGGCCTCACAGCTGTGATTACATCCGCTATGGGCTGTGCCAAACAGTGTTCACTCCAAATCTCTACATGATGCTCTTGAGCAGCCCTGGAGATCAGCCTTGGCCTGGCTTCCAAGTGAGGGGTTGGTCCCTCTGCTCTGCCCAGCAACTGCAGCTCCGAGGCTCCATCTCATCATCACGGGTCACCTCACATGTCAGTGCATAACCTTCTGTAGGAAGCTTGAGAGCCAGGTGGTCTCACTGGAATTTCTGGGTCCATTTCTGTTATCTTCCCCTCTTCGAAGCGTTGGCATCTCAGCTCCAATCTTCCTCCAAATAATTCTTACTCTTCATCGTTTTTGCAATTTACTCCAGGAGATATGTCTATGGTTTGGGTATCTTGTTGCCTTACTCAAGTCATGCAGTTCAGAAAAGCTGCTCTGCTCCAGGCTGGGGAGCAGATGCTCGTGTGCTCAGTCTCTTATGTTTTCAGGCCAAGATATGATTTTAATTTGAAAGAGGTGATAATCCCTCTGTATTTAGTGTTGATGCAGCCTCAGCTTGAGTACTGTGTGTAGTGCTGGGCTCTACCATGTAAAAAGGTTGTTGAGGTCCAGAGGAAGGCAACAAAGCTGGTGAAAGGGCTGGAAGCCAAGTCCTAGGAGGAATGGCTGAGGACACTGGGTTTGTCTAGTTTGGAGAAAAGCTGCATCAAAGGAGGTTCAGAGTTGACCTGAGGAAACATTTCTTTATTGAAAGGATGGTCGAACACTGGAACTCCAGTTCCCCAGGCTTCCCAGAGTGGTGGTCAATGCCCCAGGCCTATCAGGGTTTAAGAGGCTTTTGGGCAATGTTGTTAACAACAGGCTTTAGTTTTTGGTCAGCCCTGAGGTGGTTGGGCGGTTGGACTAGATGATTACTGTAGGTCCCTTCCAACTGGACTATTCTATTCTATGATTGAGTGAAGTTCAAAATCTGAAGGAAAACCCAAAATGTTGGCATTTACCTCCAAATAGACACAATAACAGATTTCCACTCAGTAACACTGAGTTGTTTCTTTTTGTTAACGTCAGAACATAAGCATTAATGTAATCACAAGTCTGTTTAGCATATGCCCAGAACACCAAATTTAATATGCTGTATTACTGTTGAATTATTATAAACCATTAATTTGAAACACCGAAATGCATAGCCTATAAACTCAAAATGAAACTGCCCTGCCACAAATGAGAAATTCGAAATCAGTCATTCCATTTTGGCCTGCTCTTAAGAAAAGTTTTAATTCCAGTGTGACCACACTCTCCAATGGGAAACTTTCTCCCAGATCAACTTGACTGCTCTGTGGTGATGTTTTGTCCTGAAATCCATTTTCCCACATACTCCCTTTCTCATTTCATGGCTCCACCTCAGCCTCAGGGAGGGTCTCACCAGGGGGGGGTTGGTTCACTCTCTAGTCCTGCAGCTAGTGGTGGTCAGACTCCTCAAGCCAGGTTGACTTAGCTACACCTGGAAGACTTTGTGCATCTCTTTAATATTTGGCTAAACACCACGTACCTCCTCTGCAGAGCTTGGCACGTCCTCAGGGTTTACTCAATATTGTGGTCACCTTTCACTGTCCATTGTTTTTCTAGGGTACAACCTGAAAAATGAAACTTTTCCATGTGGCCATGATCTGTGGAGAAACAACCTTTGCAGCAAAGATATGAAGCAGTTGCCCTCTACTACTGCATGACAACCATGTTTATCAGGTACCAAGCTTGGAGGAGTGTTTTTTTTCTGTTCCTGCTGCAAGGAGCAGCCTTTTCTTCTGGCTGCAGTGGTCAGGCCTATCTCCCCATGATTTCACCATCCATCCCACCAGTTTGGGGCCAAGATGTGCTAATTCAGCAGCGTGGGCTGACAGCAGGAGCCATTGCTACTATGTTCACCACAGAGCACACCAAGAAAGTGTAGACACTGCCTCTTCTCTCTCTGCAGAAGGTAGATTAAGGTTGGGTCTCAGGCAAGACAGAGCTTGAAGAAGCTGGTTTTGGAGCAGTTCTGGTCATGGGGAGAAAGATCCTGGACTCAGCACTTGCCTTTGGCAGTGGCGTTCACCAGCTGCTTTGCCAAGGGCTTGGCTGGTTTGCTGTAAATAACTTCTGGAGACTCACTGTCGTGTCCAAGCCTGTGATGGCAAAATATGGTAATTGACTTCTAAGCACATGATCTCATTGGCTCCTGTCCATTGCAAAATTACCTCATGAAGGACCCATTGATCAAGAGCTGCCCTATATAGTTGGGTCACTTACAGTCTCTAACAACATACATACAAGAGCAGTCAGGCATTTCCAGCCACAAAACACTGCTTTTGAGGGAAGTTTGGAGTCCAGCAGTATCCACGTGACCAGAGAAATTGAGAACTGAGGCTGGAAGCTTGGCTTCTGCTTCAGCCCTGGGGAACTTCCCAAAGACTTGACTTTCAGACCGTCATGCCAGGCAGAGAACACTGGCTGAGGGTCATCTTCCCTTGCTCTCTCTGCCTCAAGATCTTTTCTATCTTCAGTAGATCTTTCCTGCCAGGAAACCCCTAATTCCTTCCCTCTTCCCATAGTGCTTTTACATCTCTCAGCAGCTGTCAGCCACACTCCTGACTCTGCTCTGTGACGACTGGTGATAGAGGGAGGTTGCTCCTTGCGCTGCTTCTGCCCTCTCTGAACATTTTCATTCTTCATTGTCCCACAGTTTGCTCTCTGGAAATTGAGCTGCTGGACAGGCTTGCCAACTACAGCCCTTACCAAGACATGCTGGTCAGGCAATCTTCTCCCCTAACTTTCTTCCAGGTAGAAAAAAAACCCTCAAAATACTCTTCCAAACCCACACTCAGCTCACTTCTTAGGGGCTTAAAGGGAGGCCATCTGGGGTGTGCCCATTTGCTAAGTAAAGGAAGGAGAAGAACTAGAGAAAGGACCTTTATTGTGAATCAACCACATCTCATCTCTCCACAGATTAATGTGAGGTTCCTTGCACTGGTTACTCTCAGTCTATGGGGAAGCTGTTCTTGAACAGGATCTTAGGGGGTGTTTGTGAGAAGGGGCAACCAGATTTGGTGGATCAGAAGAGGTGTCCCGTTCCCCACCTCCCTTTGGTTGCAGAACTTCACAAGTGCTAGAGAAGTCCATTTGTCTGCAAAGAAAAGCTTGAAAAAGCCTCTGGAAGCTGTTTACAGGAACTGACATGTCAGAGATACTTGGGTTGGGGGTCTGGAGGAGGAGGACTGGTGTGCACTGGTGGAGAAGGGGCTGCAGGGGAGGAAGGCAGGAGACAAAATGGCAGACGGTGCCCAGGGCAGGGTTAAAAGATGCTGATGGCTGAGGAGAAAGAGTTTCCGTGGTGCAGTCCTGTGCTGCTCGCTGCCTGTACCCAGCCTGTGATACTAATCACTCGCTTTCACCAACATCAGAAAAAAATAGATCCCTCCTCCCCATGATATAATAATCCGAAAATTCAACAGCTCCAGTTTAGCCAGAGCCAAAAACCTCACTCTGGAAATCCTGCTCCATTTTTCAAAGTCCTTATGCCTTTGAAACCAGCTCTTGATTTTATTGGGATGAGTCTCCCTTCCCAAAGAGCACTCCAGCCCTTCTCCCAGCCCCTGTGAATCATTCTGGCCTCAGGGAACTGCCACAAGTCACTTGAGCGGCTAAAAATATCTGAGAGGAAGCAGGACAAAAATACACATATCTGCTGCCGTAATGCTAGGCTAGGAGGGCACGCACTGAATTAGCATGTTCCCTTTTCTGTCGTTTTATTCCCTGTAGGTTTATTCGTTAGTGAAAGCAGATCTGAACAAACATAGAGGTTTGGAGGGGACTTTTTGGGAAGTTGCTTTTTAGGAGAAGTGGGGTGGTGGAAGAACACAGTGTGTTTCAGAGGTGGCCCACAGCTCTCATTTCCAGGGTCTTCTGGCTCAGCTGTCTGTAGTACAGGGGTTTCTGTACAGTACAGTTTCCAGGATGATGAGTGGAGCCTTGCGAAGCAAGAGGAGCTTCTGTGGACTCATCTTGGTGGCTGATGATACTCTTGACAGTCTGGCTTGGTCTTCAAAGCTGGGTGTTATGAAGTGGCTGCTGTGATTCCCCCCTACCCTAGCTGCCTACCAGGAGTGTGTGTGTGTTTATCTGAACCCTTCCTGCCTGGTGGATTTCATCCCAACAACTTTTAAGTGAGAAGCTACTGGCAACAAGGGGACAGAAGGAGGATGCACAACCATGTCTCCAGTTGTTGTGTGCAAAGAGCCATCTTGCAGGTGCTTTATCCATTCGCTGGTACATGGGCCCCGCAATGAGTTTCTTTGCGTGTCTGGTGGCTGGCGAGGGGTCGGCACAGAGAAGCAGCCGTGGTGATCCCCCAGGCTGCCCTATGCAGTGTGGCCAGGAAAGGAGTCCGATGTCCCACATATCTCTGCGGGTCCAAACCAGCCAGAAATAAATCAGTCTATCTGGAACATACACTCTTCTTTTCCTGCAATATTAATTTCCCTTCCCCAGCTGGACTCAATGAAGTCCAACAATATCCCATCTTCGAGCAAGAGCATCCTCAGGGCTGTCAATGGCTTTAAGCACTTGTGGGCCATCACACCCAGGCACTGGGGCATTATCTCACCCCATGTCCACAGCCAGCCTCCAGCTGAAGGCAGATTCCTCCTGCAATCGCTTCTATTGCATTGTATACCTTGATTTTACAACACAGTGCTGGTTTCCTCTCTGCTGTCTTTAAAAGGAGCCTGGCTACATAGCTCAGATGGAGACTGAGGTCTGTAAGCGTCTCCCATCTGCATGGGAGATGCTTGCAGTCAGACTGATGAGTCTGTCCCTCCATATCCTCAAGAGAGTCTATGCTGTCAAAAGACAGCATGTTGTCACTCCCAGCAATCCCACGTCAGCACCAGGAGGCTGCCAGTACAGCATGAAATCAAGCCCATAGAATCCCACTGGTCTACACGCTCTGAGAAATGTCACCTAAGCGATGAAAAGTCAACCAGCCTCTGAAGCCTGATGCTGCATGTGTAAACATGATTAAGAAAATGTTTCCAGCAGCGGATGGACGTGGATTGTTGCTGCTGTGGCTATAATGCAAGGTTACCTACGCCAAAGACAACACATGCTCTCAGTGCTGGTTGCTGTATATAGAACACATACTTAGGCTTTATGACAACTTGGAAGATTGTCATGTCCTAAATGGAAACCAGTTACGGTGAAGTAGGTTGGCCGTTCCTCAACTTCTGAAGCAAGAGATGCCAAAATGATAGGGGAAAGACATTTAGGTTGGGAAAAATAGAAAAAAATATTTTGACTAAGACTGCAAACAAACCAAAGAATAAAAAAAAAAATTGGAAATGGTCAAATAAACATCCTCCATGATGATATTTCCAGACAGTAGATCTATGGTCCAAAGCTGGCCTGGATTTGTTTATGCTGGAAACAGTCATATCCGAGTTGAGAATTATTACATTCCCTTCCAGAAATAGCCAGAGAAGACAACCACCAAACATCGTCGCTTGTACAAAGGTTATATCTGCAGGACAAGGCATACCAGAGATCCCCAGACAGCTAATGCCCATGGACTGATGTCATGAACATCAGTGTTTTGCTTGACATTGCAGGAATGTATCTTTGAGTATAGGATACCTGGTATCTCCCTAACGTACAGGAATTTGAGCAAATTGTTAAAATAAAGCTTATTTCCCTATGATTTTAGCTAATTACCCACATCCTCCCTCTTAGTTGTGGGCGTTATTACTTCTTTTCCTCAGGCCCCTTGTAATGAGGTGAGGTCTGAGTACACTGTCACAGACTGCTCCAGGCTGCCTCATCCTTGTCCTCTCCAAGAAAACACCACCAAAATAGAAAGCAAAGCAAAACAACCCATTTAAGCCCTTTTAACCCATTAGCATTTGCTTTATTTAGGTAGCTCTTGCTTCCCCCTCCCCAAAGGGAGTGAGGCCAGAGCTGATGAGCTCGGGGCCAGCTGGTGCTTGCCGGCATGTGGCCAAGGAGCCTGGGAGTGGGGCTGTGCAACAAGAAACGAGACGTGGAGGTCCAATCTGTTTGCCTTATGCTAGCCCATGGGAGAGGAGGTTGGTTTTTTTTTAATCTCGGGAAGGACTCATTGGGATCCATAAAGACGTTAATAAGGCAAACAGAGGCTGTCTCGCTTCACCGTACTGCCTGGCTCCCTTCCAGCCCCGGCTGTGATTGGATTACCCAGAACACAGGAGGAAAGAGTCCCACACGCCAGATTTCCTCAGCAGCCCTTCTCTCTGATTTGTGCCAATCAGTCCTGAAACCAGAGCAAGGCAGCAGGACACCTCTGCCGAGCTGGAATGTCTCGTGCTGGGGTCTTTCTTCACAGCTCCCCACAGCCCCCGCTCCGCATCACGATGCAGAACCAGGCGGCAGCTGCAAATCTGGCTCACAGCCTCCTGCGGGTAAAGGCCCTGCCAGAGCTTTGACCCCATGAGCACAAAGGGGACAACTTGTTGTAAATTGGAGTGGAAGGTATCGGTCGTCTCAAATTCAGGTTTATTTTCCACGGTGCAGCCAAGGGGCTCTGCAGCTTGTGCACAAAATGTACCCTGGTTGTCTCTGCTGGTGGCAGCTGCTCAGGCCAGGGACAAGGGATTGGGGTTCCCCTCCCCTCACTTGGGTTACTGGCCCCTCTGCAAAATGATTTGGGGTCAAAAAAGCAGTTCGAAGGTGATGGGTTTGCTTAATGCGCAACTGCAGTGGGCACATTGGGGAGGAGGTATCTGGGAGGGTTCACTGGTGACCGTAGGCATCTTAAGAGCCCTCCTGCCCATCAATACCTTATTCATGAGCAGGATGACAATGAGCCTTCCACTCCTCTTTTCTTTTTCTTTCTTCTTTTATCAGTCCGTAAAACACTTTATATGGACAAATGATGTTCATTTGAGACTTGTCCTGTAGCTGAGTTGGTATTTAGCAGGTTGTTGCACTCTGTCCAGATCTGCTTACACACGGCACACACAGAGACATCAGTAAGGGCTACCGGAGATCCCTGAGGGTGGTCTGAGTAACAGAGAACTGGGATTCACAGTTTTATAATTACATCCTTCCATAATTCAAGACTCCTAAACCCTGTGCACGCTCACTCTGGATACACAGAAGTCCCCAGCAAGCCTGCTCTAGAATTCCAACACTTTTGGGATGTTTATGATTTCTAGAAAAGTCAGTAGGTATTTCAGGGAAGACAATTGAATCAGGTTAAGTGAATTTCATTTGCTAAAATCACTGTGAAGTCAGGTGTTTGAGAGATAAGGCCTACAGCCAAATGAGACCCTTTTCTACTTATTCTGCTCTGCAGTGTCATTGCTTTTCTTCTAGAGAAGGCCAATGTTCATGGCCAAGGAATTTGTTGTCAGTCCTTGGCTGTAATTTACACTTCAGTGACTGCATGTTATAAATTTTGGCACGGAAAGATTGATGTAGTCTCATTTTTAAAGTATTATTATGCATTTTTAAATGAACATTTAAAACCTTCAGCACTTGCATACCAAGCACTTTCCATCTCTCTTGCCATCTGTATTGTATTAAGGAATATAAAGACTTCGGCTGTGCTATTCCTGCTGAACATACTGGGATAAGTTTCTTAGGAACAGGCCATTTTACAAGAGATTGCCTCAACATTTCTTCGTCTTTAACATGAAAAAGATCCCAAATCCTCTGCAGTTCTTAAACCCTTTGCTAGGGGAAGGAATTCATAAACTTCTGTTACTCAACATCGAAGATCGCACAATGAATTTACACCATATTTTGCTATGTTTTGCATATGTGAGTTGAGCACTTTGGAGGAAACATTTAGCTAACGATCTTTAATTTCTGGACCAAATGGTGACTTTGAAAATGGAAATTTTAGTGGCAAACAATGAATCATCATCAGAACTCAAACCATATGATTGAAGTCCGTTTCACATTTTTAAATATTCCTACTGCTATTTCATCCCCAAAAACAGACAATAGATTTCTCCTCTCTTAGCTAAGTGGTAATGACCTATGTGAAACGCTTTGAAATCCTCATGGCTTGAGTCTCCATAACCACAAAGAAAAGTATGAATATTTAAGCCAAGTCTTCAATGTTTTTTCTCCAAAGACTAGTTAATATATTACTGGTAATATATGAAGCCATTGTCCTACCACAAAGTAGCATTTTAGCCATGGAAAACAACTGTATTTAATTCACTGTCACAGCTGAGTATCTCCATGAATGATTTTGAACAGCCACGCTGGGCACATGTCTTCTGCAGTGGTCATTTGCTTATTTTTATGTTTTGTTATTTCTTAGCAACAAAAGGAAGCTTGAAGAGCTTTTCTTGTTAGAAATTGCACTCCAATTGTTTTTATGATCCTCTTTTACACTTGACAGTGGACCACGAGCATTTGAAAAATTTCCTGTGCTCATACTGCAAAATGCCTTTCGACTGTGGCCACCATCTGTACTCAATCTTGTGCAATCCTTTATCCACCGCCATGGAAAACGCAACATCAATTTCAAGATATTAGCTTGTAAATTGAAAATTGATGTTGCGGCCACTCACAGTCTAAATCATGATATACCCAAGACCATCACTTGGCCAGTTGCAGGTGCCCAGCCAATGTTTAACGCAGCCTTTGATCATGCCCTGTGTGAAGAGCTGACTCACCCCCCCTACTCTGCTTGAAGTATATTTTGGGTAAAAGGTTTAATGCTGTGATGGCTTCAGTTGTCATTCTTCTCGTCTGGCTTGGGCTGTCCTGTAGCTCATATGTCTGCTGGGCCACTGAATAGTCAAAGTCCATCTACTGGATATTTCTAGTTTTCTGAGCTAGTCTAGGACTTAAGCTCATTATAAGAAAGAAGTTTTATATAAAATATTTAGAGATTGATTTTCTCACTTGTGGCAGGCTTTGCTCGTGAGTTAATCTTATTTTAAATCAAGGATATTTTCAATTTGGCAGTATTTGGTTTCTTCAAGCAGCCCCTTTCCATGGTAATGCCAGAGCGAAAAATGAGCTTTTCTGTGAAATAAAACCTGTTCTAAGATTTTTTTCTGCCCCTTGAAACATCGGCTCTGCTCTCACCTTCATGCCCGCCTGTTGTTTCCCCCAGAAATGTGTAGAAGCTGCTGTGGGGCTTCCATGCATGGCTGGAAAAACGTTTGCTCAGTAAATCTCCTGCATTCCATCTCACGAAGGTCACAGCGAGTCTGGTTCCAGAGACATTGGTCCTGCACACAGACCAATGCCCAGCCCCCATCCCAAGGGTCCTCATCCAGACCCGCATCTTGGCAGCGAGTCGAGGTGTCCCTCAGAGAGTGTTGGCCTCCCAGGTGTAACTCTTCTCCTCCCAGGTTTTGGGGCAGAGGAATTGGCGAGAGCCAACTCTACTCCATTGCCTCCGATGCTGCTTTATGTCAGTGGAGAATTTAGCCCTTTGTTTCCATCCTGACTCCTCCCTTCCTGCCTTTCCAGGCTTAAATATTCCCAAAATATCCATTCCTTAATCAGAGAAGCAGAAGGTAGACCTACTGCTGATCTGTTTTGCAGACCGTGGTTGCTCCTCCCCGTGGCCTCAGAAAGTCTCTATGAACAGCTGTTAAGCAAAGAAATCACACCAAGATGATGATTTTTCTCTTATTTATTTATTTATTTATTTTTAAAGGGGAGATTTGGGATTTCCTCTGCTGGGCTTGCACGTAGTGAAAGAAGGATGGTGACCATCCCGTGTGTGTGTGTCTCTCCCCCACCAGAGCCAGCCACGGCGCAGGGGCCACGCTGCACAAAGAGCTGCTGTAAATCAACCTGGCAGCAGCAATAACCTTTGACAGCACCAAGAGAGCCCCTCATCAGCTCCGCAGCCTGGAAACGTCTGGCCCATGGCAGGGTTTGTATTTATGCTGCTTGATAATTTGTCCATACATCAGTTTATATATTTATTTCTATATTCTAAGCAGAGCACTTTGCCCAGAAAGAGCTATGTTTTCTTTGGCCACACCAAGGGTCTCTCTCTGTTTGGTTTCCAAAGCACACATGTGGAAAGTGAAGGGGCAAACTGCTGCACCAGGAAGAGTTCGTCATTTGTCAGCACAGCCGCCGAGATTATTTTTCCAGGTGGATTTTGTAAGAGCCACAAGGCAGGAGGGGCAACCGGGTCGGTCTCCTGGAGTGTATTCTTGGCCCATGCTTAAGATGTGATCCTCTCGAATCTGAGAGCATCACAAACGTGGCAGCAGGGTTAAAAAACGTACTGCTGGTTTCCTTTCTGGGGGGGAAGTCCAAGGGACTGCAGGAGGTCTGGGGAACTGATCTGTGCTAGTTCTCACAGGGCGAGCAGTTGGACACAGCATAGCCAGGAGTGCAATGTCTTTTGGATGTTCTCCAGGTCTCCCCGGAGGGCAGTGGTTTGGGATGGGTGCCTGGTACCTCTGCAGGAGCAGCACTGCCCCATGGCCGTGGGGAAATCCCCCCTGGCAGCTCACTGCCGGTGAGCAAATGTGGCTGTGGCCAAAGCCCTGAGAACATCACTTGTGAGCTAGGGGGAATCATGGACCCATGAAAACTGATGGGAACGTTGCTGTGTCTTGCAGCAGAGCCAAAATTTCTCCTTGTGTGATGTGGCTGTGAGCCAGCGTCTGGCACATGGCTGTCCAAGTGACTCGCTGTAGATCCAAGCTGGGAGCTGCTGGTTTCTGAACTGGCAGGTAAGGGGCACTGAACCGAGGCAGGTGACTTGCGCTCCACGGTACCTGAGGCATTTGCACAGGGCTGGAAGATCCATCACAGACCAAAAGGATATCCCAGATTGTGTCCAGTAGAGTCTGGGCAACTGTGTCCCTTCCTGGCTGTCACAGGGCAAAGCTCTTCATCGTGGTGGGGTACCTTCTCACATCCACCTTGGTTAAGTTTCCCAGACCACTCAGCTCTGCCCTGAGCAGCCGACCAGCATTCAGCCACATCTGAGCACTAACCCAGACCGAGTCTGAAAGAGTGGATGAAATGCTGTGAGCTTGTCTATGGAGATGCTTGTGCTCCCCCTTTGCTCCCTCTTCATCCTTATCCTTCCTTCTCCCCACTGGGAAGAAACAGAAAGTGAAAAACCCTTCTTGGACATTTCAAGCCTGGACATCTGTGTTTAGCCTCTTGAACACTGTATTCAGCCACCTGCAAGGGACTTGGTGCCTGACCAGCTCTTGGCCAAGCTGGTTGACATCCAGAAATGCTGACCAAGGTGGAGTTGTGTCAGACTGACAGGAATATTACTGAAATCTGTGGTCCAAGAAGTATGATACCCTGTCCTGTCCTTGTCACTGGGCTGCAGGACTACGTTCAAATAAACCAGGCCACTTCTGCAGGAGTTTCATGATTTTTGCAAATGAGAGGTAAGGAGACAATCCAAGGATGGTGAGGCCCTGAGATGAATGCAGCAGCGACAACTCCTACTAGATAAACATAAGCCACTTTTTAATATACAATTTTAAAAGTCATGGGAATAACAAATGAAGTGGATAGAACATTCTGGCTTTTGGTAATGCGCTGGCTCTGAAATTTCTTCAGCATCCTTTGGTCACCCTCTGGCTTGGACAGCCCCAAGAACCCTGGGAATGTTGGGTAACTGCAGCAATGCCGTACACAGCACCAGATGGGCTCTGCAGTGGTCCACTCACCTGCCCTGCACAGATTTACCTTCCTGGATGGTACCAGCCCATGGAGAGCTGAGCTCTGGTCTCCATGTGCCATGAGGTGAATGAGTCAGGGCTTGTGTTCAGGGCAGAAGTAACAGGAGCATTTGTTTTGGGCAGAGCAGGTGTGCCTGAGAGCTGCTTTTTTTTTTTCCTAAACATCCCAAAGACAGGGTATCATTTGTCTTCACTGACCCTGTGTCATCCATACACTTTGGCTGCCTCCCACACAGCTCTGGGAAATGCTGGAACAGTGCCCAGGAGCAAGTCCTGCCCAGGGCAGTGCAGAGCGGTGCTTGTCGGGTAGAGAGAAACTTGCGGTCAGTGCCTGGATTGTCCAGTGGTGGGATTCTCCCCTTCACAGAGCAGTAAAAATGGAGGTGAGGCCAGCGGCTCCGAGCCCACAGCAACTTCTGCCCCATTGCCTTGATGTCTGGGTGCAGGGCAAGCTCACAGCTTGGTGATGGTGCTCAGGCAGGCTCCGACTGGGCTAAGGATGCTCCTTAAGGATGCTCTGCCTATGGGCAGCTCTTGACCTTGCTGCCTCCAGCTGCAGGCACTGGATGGGCTCTGGCTATTCTGCCTGGACAGTCACGAGCCTCTGGCCAGCTCCTTCACTCAACTCTCCCTTGGCTGGTGGAATGAGACATGCTTCCAGTCACACTCAGCCAGTTCCACTTGCACCAAGGTGCTTGGACATGACATACCACCTTGGGTGTGCTCCACATCTCTAGTGCCACAGAGTTTGAGCAAAGACTGCTTGGTCCTGCTGGAGGAGTAAGCAGCTGACATCGGGTGCTTCTCCTTCTGGACTCCATTTGTATCTCATGGTGGCCAAGGACCTGCTCAGCAGGAGTTCTAACTCAAGCACATACCCTAGTTCTTTGTACAGTCATCCCAGCTGCCTTGGCAAGGTGGAAAAGGTCTCTCCTTTCCCAGTGACTCCACATTGACTTTCCAAGGGGGCTGCTGTTTCTCATCTGCAGATGGTCTCTGCTGACTCTCTGCTGAGGGCACAAATCCCTCACTGATGCTATTCTGGACTTTACTGCTGCTCTATACATTGCCATGGGATGCTTGCATAATTTTTCACTCAGCCCTATGTAGGCCACTTCTTATTTTTAAAAAGGAAGTTCAAAGTCAAACTCCTTCCAAAAAAGTCCTTGAAAAGTGTATTAAGGTGTGACCTAGTTTCTTACTAGTTCTTCAACCAGAACACACCCCTCCCCACGTCCTTCTCCAGCCATCCCTCCACTGCAGCACCACAGGGAGCACACATCAGTCATGTCCCCATCCACCTGAGGACCTGCGCCATCCCTCCTGCTCCCACCAAGTGACCTAATTATAACTGTGTTGTGAGCAGATAAGTGCTGTAGGGGATACTGTGATGGTAAGCTGGCTGGTGTGACCTCCTTTTCTCCTGCCCCAATGAGGCGGGCAGTGTTGACAGGAGCCAGCTCTCAGCATCTGGTCTGAAGCCAGATCTGAGCCTTGACCTCTTCCTCAGTGTTGTGTCCCATTGGACCCAATTCATCCTGTCACCCTTGTTCAGGGTCGTGGACGTGGCTGCTGCTCTTCGTGTGTGTCCCTCAAGGCGAGCCCTTGGGGTGGAGCATGCCATGGGAGACCAGGGAATTCCTGTATCCAGAGCTGCTCTCCTCAGCCATGGGAACACTAGTGGCTGCTCCAAATACCATAGATTGGTCTTTTCCCTGTCTCTGAAATCCCCTTTGGTACCCACTGACGTGGGTGGGGAAATCCCATCAAATCCCCTGACCCTGTCCATGACTCTTCCACACTCAGTGCCAACTGGTTATTCATGTGGAAACCAGATCCTATAACTGAGGCTTTCTCTGGGCTGGAAGGAAACCCCCTGCTCCTTCCTGGCGCTTGGCTCTGCTTGCCCATGGCTGGTTCTCCTCTTCAAGCTGGATTTCTCTGTGTATGGATTCATTCTGTCTGAGGGAGGGTGATCCTGTTTGTGTGCAGAGGGCATCAGAGGAGATCTGGGAATACCATGAGATTAGTTATTAATTGAATGCTTGACAATTACAGGATTAGTAACCCCCTGCTTAGAATCCCTGAACACATCATGGCCATGACCATGTGTCAGCTTGTCTTTAGTGCTGGAGCAGTAACACATCCAGATAAGGATGGGAAAGGCTGTAACTCAGCAATGTCACCTCCTGACTCACTGAGGTGGGATAGGATGGAAACCCAGATGATCACAGTCATTGTCAGCTCCTAAACGGTATGAGAGGCACATCCAAAACCAACATAAACCAACATGTGGCTGCCAGTTTAAGGACAACAGAAGAGATGTGACCAGGCCTTGTGTCCCTTGTCCTCTGTGTCACTGCGGGTGATCCTGGGCAGACCTGTGGGACATCCATGTCCTGGTGCTTGTGAGCTTGTGGGTGTGAGAGCGTGAGTGAGATCAGCTGGATTTAAAATAAAACCCCCCAGCCTGTGTAAACAGTCTTGCATTGAACTCTGCTGTGTTTGGTGAGCTTTGTTGTTGCATGCCTGCTGAGGAATTCCATCCACCTGAGCCTCCAAGTGGGAAAAGACCTTGTGAGATTTGTGCCTGTGTTCCCAAGGTCACCCCTCTGGTCATAAGTCCACACTCAGGATGACAAATCTGACTGCAGGCTACAGTAAAGGAAAACACAGGAAGCTGCCAGAGCTGGCATGAAAGGTCTCTTGCAGACCTGACCCTGGTTTTAATCCTGACCACTGTGCAGTTTATTTACCGGTGCTGTGGGTGGTCAGTGAGACATGTGGCGTGTCCATTCCCAGTGGCCTCATCCCCTTGGGCATGCTGGATGCTTATCATGATGGCTACACAGATGTGCTGCCATATCTCAGCAGAGCAGCAGGCTGAGGATTTGGTACAGCTCAAACAGAATGAATCATAGAATCAAAGAATCATTTAGGTTGGAAAAGACCTCCAGGATCATCAAATCCAACCTTCATCCCAACATCTCTCTGACCCCTAGACCATGGATTTGAAGAAGAAATGTCTTTTCTCCATTGCTAAAAGGAGACTGTAGCAGAGCAGGGAGGCTGCAGAAAGCAGCTGTCCTCTCAGTTTGGAGCCCACATCCCCTTTGTGGCCTCAGCTACATGAACCTGAGCAGGTGCTGGGCAAGGCTGCCTGAATTTGGACATGGAGAAAGAGTGGCATCAGAAATAATCTCCCACAGTGTCCAGCACGGAAAAGCATGATCTCTGCCATGTCGCAGTTTTCCGACTTTGCAAACTGGGAGCTGGTGCCAGGATGAATTTACCTTTTTTTCCCCAAGATCTGTTTATGATGAGTTTCCTGGCTCAAGCAGTTTGTGCTCCATTGAAGATCAGCTGCACAAGGAGATATTTATGATTGTTTTCTTCAATGCCTGAATCTTCCTAAAGACAGCGAGAAACCTGTCTCAGGGGTGTGAGACAGAATCTCTTCTCTGTAGCAAATCTTCTCCAGCCAGTATAAACTTGTGGGTGTGGTGAAGACCAAGAGAAAGTTTTAATCCACCAATCCAGGAGCAGCAGGCTATTATATGCCTGGATGGAGAGGAAGATTCGTGGGTTAAAGACCTTGACTTGACAGTGGATTTCTGGGTGCCAACATCTGAGATTTCTGAGTCTTTTCTAAGGTATCTCCTTCCCTCCAGAGATGGGGACTGGTGACACGGGGACATGAACAGAGGTGAGGGACTTGGCAGTGGGGGTAAGTGCAGGGTCTAATCCAGAGCCCTGAATTCAGGACCACCTTGCAGTGCATGAAGATCAAGGTGTCCTCAAAGAGGGCAAACTGGAACAAATGTCTAACTCCAATTTGTAGCCATGAAGTTTTCTTTCAGTGTGGATCTGGGGTTATTCTGCTGTTCTGGGTTTCTCTGGTGTATTTGGTGACTCTCCCAGACCTGACCATCAGCCTTCCTAACACAGATGTGCCAGATATAGGAATAAGCATCTCGGGAAGAGAAAAGCATGTGTGATGTGAAATGTTGGCTCCTCCTCAAAGAAGATCTTCCTATTGGGCTCCAAGGATCTGAGTTTCACCCAAGCTTCACAAATGAAAGGAAGAGACTTCCCTGAGGATGGGAAGCATGGACAGGTAATGGGGCTATTAACAGCTAAAACCATTATTAAAGCTATTATCATCATCAAGTTTATACCAATGCC
>JAVSBS010015412.1:62770-72849 GCA_033124195.1 Coracias cyanogaster | reverse complement strand
CAAATTGGGATCAAGGCACAAGATGGTCCAAGAAGGGAAGGCCGAAGGGAAGGGCTGACGAGAAGGGAAAAGGGCAACAAGGGATTGAGACACCCATGATCCCTCAGCTTTATACTGAATATGATGGAGATGGGATGGAATCCCTTGTTGGTCAGTTTAGGGCCCCCTGTCCTGGCCGCTCCTCCCCGCAGGTGCAGCCTTTCACTTTCTGCACCCCCCGATGTGGTGCACAAGAGTGAGCAGTGACCTTGGTCTGCACACCAGGCCTTGGTAGTAACTCTGAACATCACGGATTATCACTGCTAGAAGCAGACACTGTCTGTGAGAACATGCTGCTGGCTTCAGAATGTGCAGCTGGTGGCAGAGACTCAAAGAAGAGTAAAATCACTGAACAGAATTGGTTTGATTCTAACCCAAACCAGGACACCAGGCAAACCTTCCCATGCAGCAGGAACCCACCATGGTGTCCAGGAGTCTCCAAGTCCCCCCATGTTCATCGTTTCATGGCCTCAGCAGCAGCGTGGCTGTGGAGCTGTGGCAGGAGGCAAGAGCCAAGCCATGAACTTTGGAAGGAAAAGGGGACGTCTGTGCCCACCCTTGCACAAACCTGGGGAGAGATGGAGGCTGGAGCTTTCTGCTCCATGGGAATAACACCTGAGGGACTTGTGAAACCCTTTAGAACTCCCCTGTGGCACACTTTGTGTCTGCAGAAGAGCTATCATGTGTGTCCATCCACAACATCACCTCCATGGGATACCATCAGGGTAGAGCAGAAGTGCAACATGCATGGGGTTTTCTCCTGGGGAGGTCCTCTGGCTGCCCTGGCTGCAGTGAAGCTGGAGACCCCAAAGAGCAGGAGGGCAGCAAGCCACCATCAGGGTCCCCTGGAGGGAGGGACTGAAGGTCTGGCCCAAAATGCACCAGCATGTTTCTAACCAATGCCATTTTGTAGTGCCCTGCAGTTCCAGGGAGGAGTGTGGTTGAGAGGAAGAGAGAAAATAATCATGTAAAGGCATAAAAGTTGGGACCAGATGATTTGTGTCGTGGGTTGAGGGGCTAACCAAGGCATGTAGCCCTGAGCCAAGCAGGTCGCTGGACCCAAAGTAAAGAATTGCAGAGCCTAAGAAGTCTCCAGCCAGAAACCACAGGCTAGGACGAGAAACAGTTATGGCTTCATACTGAGACAAGCAATTTATCACGGTATCTTTCTCCCTTCACTAGAGGAACATCCAGTTACCTCACTGAGCAGCAGACCCATTTCATTTTCCCAGGTTTCTTGGTGTAGTTGGAGCTGGTGATCCCCCAGATTTGACAGCAACCCTGCTTGCTGCAGGTGTAGTGTTGCAGTGTGGAGAGCTGTGCTGCTTTTCCTTCAAAGTGGCAGCGGAGGCCCTCCAGAGATCCATCCTCCTTCTCCTCAGGGAGTAAATCAAGTCATTAGTGAAGCTCACCAGTCCTCTGGCACTGGCACGAGTCCAGGCTCCTGTCTCTGCACTGCTGCTTTCTGTGCTCTGCTCCTTACCAGGACTGATTAAATAACCCAATGACACAGTTGGAGGCTGCGGCTTGTAACAAGCCTCCTTAAGAAAAATTGTTATTAGTCGTCATTGAGAGGACTGGTTTGTTTTACAAAGCTTCGGCACAGAGTGCTGGCTTTATACATGAGGTTGGAAGTCAACTTCTTCCTGGCTCTTTATGAGAGACCAATCTACTGGAAAACCAGCTACCCTTGGTTTACATAAGCAATTTTATTGCCCATGGAGATGTCTTAGAGGCATATATTTGAGCCTAAATTTTGAGCTTTTATAGTGACAGCATATCAGAGAGGCAGTGATAGACATGAGGATAGCTATCAGAAATGGTATTTATACCTGCACTGAAACATGTGTGCTGGCACCTGAACCGGCTGCTTTATCCCCACTGGGTGCCCAGTTGTTGCTGCACCTGCCACGAACATGGATTAAGACACGTACTGGTCTGGAAGCATCCTCTTCAGATTTGCAGTGTTGTGTCTCAGCAGCCTTTCTGCTTTATTGAAGGGATTTGTGAGCTCAGACCTTCAGGATTTACAGCACTAATCCTCTAAAGTTGTTGTTGCAGACGTGGATATCAAGGCAGCATTTTTCAGACACCCCTCTGCTACCGTCTTTTCAGGCACCTAATGTTTGAAAGCTGTGAATCTGTTCATATAACCCAAAATTGAGGAAACGCAGCTGCAGAAGCGTAAATGGGGCTGCTAGGGTGCTCTGCCACACCAAGAGACCTGTTCCCCCTTTGCCTTGGCGCAGATGTTCCTCCGACCCTGGGTGTGCTGGTCAGAGAGCTCAGACGGGACAGCTGGGATCACAGGAGCAGGAACATCTCCCGGGCTGGCTTGGCTCCTCGAATCAAGGTGGCTGGACTGAGTGGCGCCGGTGCCACTCACATGGCACAAGGGGCAGTGCACCGCTGGATCAGGTCTTCAGGACAAGAAAATCCATGGTTGACCTTTTCTAGACAGCTAGCAATGGACAGAGCTGAGAAGGATATGGGGCTCCAGAAGCTCCTTCTAGAGACCTTCAGAAGCTCCACTTAGCCAGCTTTTCTGTGACAGCACCTGGCCATCAAGGGTGCATTGGCAGATGAAGTTGGCACCAGACTGCAACACAAGCCAAAGGGGACATTAGCCTCTGAAGCAGGAATGTGGTCAACAAGCAACCTTGGGCAGGGTGGTTCCTCTTGCAAGGGTACCAAAGGACACTTTTGCCTTTCTAAGCTGCAGCCTGGATCCACAGCAGCTGATAAAGGCTGGGAAGGGTGCAGAGGAGCCTTCTCCATGGCACAGTTAGGTTTTAAGAAGGATGAAGGGCTAGAAGGTACTGGAATTTTGCTCACCTTTGAATGAAGCTCAAGTTCAGTGTGATTTTTGGAGAGTTTTCTCTGCAAACGACCACCTTTGCTTTGCCAGGCTGGTTGTCGAGGGCAGCGCGGATGTTACTGGACTGACTGTTCTGCCTCCTGTTCGTGCGGGTGCCTGTTTGAGAGGAGAATCCGTGTTGTTTAAACAAGCCCAGGCTTCTGCTAAAATGAACATCAGGTTTTATTGACAGAATAAGTAAATATTGACCAGTGGAAAGTTAAAGCCAATATTTACTCTGAGTTTCCCTATTCCAAATGTTTACAGTAAGTGAAATGTGAAGCGCTGATCCACAGATTCCCATTTGTGACAGTGCCTGGCCCTGGGGCAGCAGGGCTGTCATCCAGGCCAGTGATTCTCCAAAATATTTTCTCCCTGATTGCCAGGCATTTCCAAAGAAGGTACTTGATGTGGCTGTGGGCTCGAGCATGGTGCTGACCTATATATTAAACAAACATCATAACAGAGAGATGAAATTAGAGACTCAGAGAACTGGAGATTTAATAATCTCCAGTGTCAGAGTCAGGAATTTGATCAATATATGAGACGAATTCTTTGCACATGAAGTCATGGAGGAGAACAAGTAGAAATGCACTTCCCCTCTATGGCTGGAAAGGAAATGTAGATATCTCCATGTCTCTGCTGTTGGCATCACTGTCCAAATGGAAGGTGGGCATGAGTGCTCAGAGGGCTTGGCTGGCAACTGCCACATCGTTCCCTCCCCAGCTGCCCTCTGTGTGGCTGACATACCAGTCGGTGGCTTGTCGTCCCATCTGCAGGCTTAAACATTAGAATGGTCATGCTGCAGCTGGAGACCAGGGCCCAAGTTCTCAAAAATATCTAGGTTCAAATCCATTTGAAAGCGGAGCATGGGGCAGTTTGCCCAATGTGACAAGTGGCAGAAATTATTCTGCTCTAGGGACTCAGGGCTGTCTTCTTCCCACTTGGCTGCCCAGCTCTGCTCTGCAGAAGTTGTAGGCACTCTTCTGCTGTTTCTTTCTCAGGCAATGAGGTCTTACCTTCATGTATCTTCTGTTTGTATAAAACTGCCTTTCCTCAGTCCTCCAGCTGGACACAGTGGAGTCAGTAGAGTCAAGTGTCTGTAAAGAAAGGTCCAAATATCTCACTGAGAACCCAAACCCAGAGGTTTTATAAGCTTTCAACCTGCTTATGGTTGTTCTTCAGAGATAGCTCTTCACACTCTATCCATTTCTTGACATAGAGGACCATGCCTCTACCC
Organism: Coracias cyanogaster; assembly: GCA_033124195.1. Taxonomy (NCBI): domain Eukaryota; kingdom Metazoa; phylum Chordata; class Aves; order Coraciiformes; family Coraciidae; genus Coracias; species Coracias cyanogaster. Next base: position 68,713 of record JAVSBS010015412.1, on the reverse strand, counting down.
CTCCATCCTCGTCAGTCCCTTCTGAACAGCCTGTAGCCATTGATAGCCGCACTCCAGCCCACCCATCTGCCTCTTTAGAGGTGGCACCTCCACCCTTTGCAAGTGCCCAACCTTAACCCTTCTTGACCTTTCCATTAAATTCCTTGTTTCTTTTTGGCTCCCAATATGTACCACACAATCACATTAGTCTAACAAGCTTCCCCTCCTGCTGCTATTTACGACCACAATGTTTTGATTTCCATGTCGCAGATGTTCTATTTAATGGATATTTACAGTTGAAAGGAATGAGGATCCAGCTGTGCTGATGGGACAGAAACAGAGCCACATTATCACTCCTGCATCCAGGCGTGAAATGCAGAATCAAACTTGCAGAGGAATAAGTATTTTTAATGCAGGCAATGCATCCTGTTCAGCGCTGAGTTCAGTGATTCATTATCAGGAGAAGGGCCTGACATGCCCTCGTGTTTAGCACTCCTGTCTGGAGCCCTCACTCAGTTTTTTTTTAGTGTAAAAATGGCAAAACAAGGGCAAAGTTTTTTGGGGTAAGAATATTACTTGGGCATGAGAAAATACCACTACTCCCTGATACTTTAATTACTACCTCTTTCTAGAGAAGGGAATAACAAGATGTTTGGAGCTCTAGATCCAGCTGTTAGGAAGTAACTAAAACCTCACACCCCTCATTGAGAGCAGAGTCAGGCTTCAGTGCTGTTCAGGTGGGTCTAGAGCTCACCTGAGATGGTTGAAGGATGAGCCACAAAGGGCATTTTAACCCAAGCCTTTATTTTCTGAGGGAGAGATGAGCTGGAAAGCAGGGCTGTGACTGCTTCTGCATTGACCACGAGACAGCCACAGGCTCACTGAAGCAGTAATGGGCCACTTCAGCCTGCCCAGGACTTGAACTCTTAGGTCTGAGTTTCCAGGTAGCAATACAACCTCTTCGGCCATTTTTTTTTTCATCTGAGGGCTCAGCAGCAAAGCGAAGCTCTAGATTCTGAATGACTTTGGGTAGATGCACACAGCAGAGACGCAAGACTCATCGGACGCTCAGTGTGGTGTTGATTGGGTCCTGCAAGTCCTTTTAGGAGAGCAACATGAGCATTGACCAACCCAGAAGGAGCTGCTGTACCCGCCCTGCCGAAGGCTGCACACAGCATCGGGAAGTGATTTCAGCATCTCGGCCATGGGGATCTTCCAGCAGCATTTAAAATTGACTCCTTCCAGCTGGCCTGCCAACAGCTCACAGTGCTTAATAGTAGGAAGAGCTTTTGCAGGACCTGGCAGAACAAACATGACTCCTGACCTCCATCCAGTGCTCTGAGGCCATGGGGGATTCATTATGTGCTGCTTGCAAGCTGCACCCAGTCCCTGTTAGCTGGTATCCTGGGGAAAGCAGGATGGGATGATGGACACTGGAGTCCCAAAGGTCACCGGCCTGCTGCTTTTCAGAGCAGAGGAACAGCCACTGTGTCTACGCCATCATTAATGGCAAACCTGGGACTGATGAACACCCTGGGGCTGGCTGGGAGGCCAGGGCAGCCTCAGCTACTTTGTTTAGGTCTAGGACATTGTAATACAGGTGGGGAGTGTTCGGGTACCACCTGCAAGTACTGAGATCCTTTTGATGCTCCTTCCTATTCCCTGCTCCCCAAGCAGTGCTGCTCCTCTTGCAGAGCTGCTGCTTGATGGAAAATTGCATGACAGGTTTGAGTCAAAGCAAACGGAGCCAGTTTCTTTTCCAGGCTGGTACCCTGCCTCATAATGGCCAACAGCCCAGTCTTAGGGAACAAGAGAAAGAAAAGTTTCAAGAACAGAGTGATCCTTCCCTGGTTCATCCTGTTTCTGACCCAAGTAATTTAGGAACATTTTGAGCTGGAAGCTGAATCCAAAAATCTTCACCTTATTCAGCTTGTCCTGACCATGGGGGGCAACACACTGTTACCAACTTCCTTCCTCCCACTTCATTACCAGGCTTCTCTCAGCTTGGTAGACTTCCTACCCACATACATGTTGCCACCAGTCCTCCAGAAGTGGTAGAAAACATTTCCATGCTGCCCAGGTCTTCGGGACAGAGCTGCACCTGGCTATGTGCTAGGGAGGTGAGATCCCTGGTTCATCTGCCTTGACTTGTCTTCCTGGACCAGTGTCTATATGAGCAATGAGCAGCAAGATCTGGGGCAGGCAGCACCAACCTGGAGACACCATGAGGTTATTGCAGCAAAGGGTAACTCTGTATTTGCTGGCTCTTATATTCTTTTATCCATGACTCCTCACAACTGGCCAGTGAATTTTCAATCCTGCCAGAGAAACTCAGGGACCATTGCTGGACATCTCACTGGCAAATGCCAACCTTTGTCTTCTACTCTGGGAATACCAGGAACCCCACAGTAATTTCCCACCCAGGTCATCATTGTTTCAGAATTGGCCTGTTTACCCTTCAGAGAATCTTAGGGGAAAATCTTTCAAAAATTTCCAGAAGCCCTCTGAGACTGAGTCACAAGAAATTCTGGCAGAGGAGAGTGGGGTAGAATAGAGGACACACAGACTAGGGACACCTCTCCTGGGATAAGAAGCCCTGGCCAGTGGAAACAGAGCCAAAGAGCCCATTACTTCATGTCTGGGCTATTATTTTCCTTCTGCACTTAACTCTATACATGTCCTTGTTGGACCATAAAGGCAAAGCAGCAGTTTCTGTCCAATCTCTAAGGCAGAAAGGGAGTAAACAGCCCAAAGAGAAATGCCTTTGGATGATGTCTCTGTCCAGACAAGAGCAGGAGAACTTGGCTTTCTGGCTTGTGATTTGGCCAGTGCAGCCCATCTGGCTGGTATCACACAGCAGCCAGCCAAGCCCCACATGTACTCCAGTCTTGATGGAGCACACCTTGCCTTTTGGCTGGGGACATTTCAGAGGCGCTGCAGTGTGAAGGTGCCATGGGCTGAGACTGGAGAAGAGACCTGGCTGAGTCCCTAGCACACAACTTCATATTCTCAACCACTCACAAAGACCATGGAGGTTAATGATAGATTCCTGCTGGCCTGGCCTAGGTGGGTCTTGGACATGCTGTACTGGAGGATATGAGGTTCTCCAAACTGACACTGTCCTACCACACGCCATCTTTCTCACCCTTTTTTAATTTGTGTAGGCTTTAGTGACTTTTTAGAGATTTTTCCATGTCCTATACTGTGCTGAGCAGTGAGCTGATGCTCAACAAATTCTCAAATTCCTGTAAAAATCTTCAACCAACTCTATGAAAAGCAGGTTTCCTTCTCAAAGAGCTGTTGGCTCAGTGATGTGCAAGCAAGTTCTCAAACAGCAGAGAAGCCTGGGGAAAGACAATAGTCAAGGGGATACCGTAGTGCTCAGTGTGGGCTTGGGGAGATGGTTTATCTGTGATAGAAATAGACTTTTCACTCTGGATCTGAACTCTCTGGTAGGAAACTATGTGAGTACCAGGAACCACAGGGCATAAGCCACCGCTCTCTTTCTCTCCCTCAGACACACTGTCCTGCACATATTTTACTAGCAAAGGGACTGGATCAAATGTTAAAGACTACCAAGAAAAAGAGAAATGATCCCATCCTGTTCCAGTGTACAGTTTTTGAAATGTAAAATGAGATGGCTTTTTGCATAAAATAAACATGTTCTTGCCTTTTTTCCCTCAGGAATGGATTCCTCTTCAAGTTAAGAGGGTAAATATAACAAAAAACCCCCTTCATGTGGCAATAAAACAGTCTCATACTAACTATGCTCCCGCTGGGGCTGCTGTAAAAATTCTCCCTCCACCTTTATTACTGGTTTAAGAAAAAGTTGCACTAACTTAGTCATTTTCTTTTGGAAAACTATTTCTGGAACGTCTCTTCTTCCAAAGCATTACATAAAGTGACTCCAGCAGCTTTGTGAAATCTCAAAGGCTCAGCTGGAAAAGACCTATTAGGTCATTCAGGCCATCATCTGCCAAAGTGAAACACTTGACCACAACTGTGGCTACTGCAGGCTTTTAGGACAGGCCCTTGCCCATCCACCTTTGCTTTCTACTTCCGTTTGCCTCTACTCAATCCATTTCCTTCCTTTCCCACTGTTTCTGGGATTTACCTTCTTTTCATCCCCTTTCTTACCAGGAGCTTCTGGCCCATCCTATCCCATCCCAGGGCATCTGTGCTATGTCCGCAGGCAGCGTTGTCCTTTCTGCCCCGCTGTCTCTCAGGCTGTAGATTTATGCCATGGTGGGGCTGATCTCACTGAGCAGAGCTACCATGATGACAGTGGCAACTGCTTGATGAACTATAAAGGCTGCTTTTGTCCTGCATGGTGTCTGCAGCAGGGTACACGTGCTACTTAGGATCTCCCCTCAGTGCTACTGGTCAAAACAGGTAAAGAAAAATGCAGGTGAATTTTACTTATATTGGACATTTTCTAATGTCAAAAAGGGCTTCAAGCAGGCTTTCATACAAGTGATTTGAGATACACTGTGATTTCTAAGCATCTCCCCATAATCCTGTCTCCTTTATCCCATTTCAGTGAACCATTAGGAGATGGCAAGGCAGGTATTAGGGCAAGGCCCAGAAAGAAATTAGTTTCAGGTTGGGGCCGAGGAGGTTCACCTGCACAGGGTCTTGAAAATCCCAATATGAGGACCTAAGATCTCCACTTATGCACCTAAATAAGGGAAATTTGGATGCTTTTGAACTAAACATCTGATCCTGAAATATGAAGTGCAGTATCTGAATGAAGTGCAACTATTCTGTGCAAGACCAAAACCCACAAACAAGAAGCAGCCAGGACAGCAGCTCCAGCTGAGGAAAATTGTCCTGAATTAGAAAGAAACATTGTTTTGGTACAATGATTTCGTGAAATTCCCTGAAGATGACCATGTAAATACATCTTTAGACCACAAATATCTTTAATCTTCAAAAAGCACTTGTCAAAACAGCTGCAGCTTTCAATGCAGTCCAAATATAAGGTCTGTGAAGTTAATGCCAAACTACTTCTCTTTGGAAAAAGAAACCATAAGATGCAGAGATTGTTGCGACTCTTTTGGCATGTATCAGAGGAAGAATACATGAGGATCTTGAAAACCTTAATGAGGAAGTGTTCCTTTATGTGCTAAATATAGGAAATCCTTGAAGAACCAGAACCACGACAGATACTCCCAATGTTCAGTATAATGCAAGCCCTGAGGTGCCTTCAGCACTCAGTGGAACAGAAAGAAAATAAAGAAGAAAACGTCAATAAAAAACAGAATAAAATATTATGTATGATGTGCTATGACAATGTCACATTCATATGGAAAAAAATGTATGTCTAAAATAGTTAGCGAATGACAAAAATAGCTTAATAGGAAACATTGAAGTCTTGGTCATAGGAATAGTAGTTGCAAAGTTCTTCTGTCACTGAGGCTCCTCCTCAGATTACATCTCCCAAGAAGGGAATATTGGAAGGTTGGACCTGATGATCTGGTGTAGGCGAGAAGTACATTGTGGCTGTTGTGCCCAGTACAGGAGAGCAGGATTCAACTTGCCTGACTGTAGGTGTCCTTAGAATGGAGGTCTCCATCAGATCCATGAGCTTCTGTAATGATGGAGACTTTTGCTACGTAGGGTATGAGAGCCCAGGGTGAGGTGAGTCCCCCAGGCTGCAGTTTGTGTGACTGGGTCTTCTCTGACTGCCATGGGGTGTGACACATGGCATGCTGTAGACGAACGCATTTTAGATGCTACAGTTAGGAAACCAAACTTGATTTTCTTTGCTGTTTATTCTGAGCAGGACTCTCCCCATCCTTGGTGCTCAGTAGAACATATATTTGGTCATAGAACAGCTGAATTGCTGGAAAAACAATAGAATTTTTGGTTTTGTTTTAAAATAAAATCACGAACCCAAACACTTCACATTTCCTTTTTCCACTTTTTTTTTTTCTTCCATACACCATCCTCTCTACTCCCCCC
>JAVSBS010015412.1:6656-56423 GCA_033124195.1 Coracias cyanogaster | reverse complement strand
CACCTGGCTCTGGTATTTCCCTTGGCCTTCAGGATGCACCTGGCAAATTCTTTTCCACCCATTATTCTGCCTTTGTAACCACACAGCAGCTTATAAAAGAACTGAAAGTCTAATGAGGTTTTCTTGCCAGCTAAGGAATTTTTGGCCAGTGACATCCTCTGCCCACTGCCCAGCACAATATGGGGAAGGGCAGCAGGTGGGTGCATCAACCTGAATGGCCGAGCAGCAGGAAACACCCGCGAGGGGATTTTGAGGCTGTAATGCCAGGAAACAGGGCTTCCAGGTACCTGACTCATGACTTCCACCAGTCGCCCTGCGCAAAGTCTACGCTGGCTCTCTTGCTGCCCCTGGGCTTCTACATCCACCTTCTAGCTCTACAGGCCTTCTTCACTCACTTCTCACTTCTCTGAGGTCCCTGCAAGCTGCTATGTGTGGCCAGAAACTTTTAGGATATCTCATTGCTTCCAGTCCCCTGAGCTCAGTGGAAGGGGCCAGCAATGCCCATACTGGTTTTGAAAAGATACTGGGCAGCTTTCCCCTGCTCCCACTGCCCTCTGCACAGCCTCGGGCAGGATTTTCCCATGAGTACCTTTCTCATAATCACCTACACATTAGGTAGCTGACCTTTCTCTGAAGACAGCTGAGCTTCCTGGGGCATCTCTTTACTGCTGTGACAGGATTTAAGCCATTTAAATACTTCTCTGAACAGTGGCTGAGAAAGGCTGAATTGCTGCTTCTTTGAGTGTTGACTTCCATGTGGTCACTTTTGCTGCATGTTCTGTATTTTGGTGGCTGCTTAAGATACCTGCTGCAGCTCCTACAGACCTCCCGCCACATGCAGATGGTCATAAGCAGGACAACTTTGGATTTGCCCAGAGAAACACTTTTGCTTTTGGTTTTCTTACTCCATGCCGTTGAGTTGTGCTCAGCTCATCCTGTGTTGTGAAACAGGTAGTCCTGCTGTATTTGGTCTCTCTCTGTGATGTTCTTCACCTTCAGTATCCCAGTGTTGCATGGGGAGCTTGTGGAGAACCAGCAGGTGCAAAATCCTCTCTTCCCATCCTGGAAACCCTAAACGTTTTTAGCTCAGCATTGGCTGTGAGCTGGGAACATGGTACGAGATGTGAACTGAAGGTGAGGGAATGAAATCCCAAAATGCCTGAAGTCTCTGTGGTTTGCAGAGACCTCTGAGACCTTTCTAGCTGAACTGGTCTGTGAGGACACGTCAGTCACATACCAAGAAAATTAAGATAAAAACCCTACAGATAGTGTTATTGGACAGCTGTTTTCTGGCTCACAAATCTTTCCCCTTCTCTATTTGATGCTCAAGCTCAATCAAGCCCAAAGTTGAGCTTGTTGTTTGGTGCAGGTTTATCTCCAAGACCCCCACATGCTATGGGGGATCCAGGACATAACCTGTTTGCAGTCATTCCTACATGATTTTGCAGCCTCAGGCATTTGATACAAACCTCTGAATCAGCATCTCAATTCCTAAGTGCTTGTGTGAACCAATTTTGGTGTCATCTTTAGTCTCAGTCCAAGCACAGCCATCATTGTCTTGCTTGCAGGGAGTCAGGAGAAGTGTGGGCATGGTGCTCCTGTCTGGCAATGCTCTGTAACTAGACTGATTATAAATTGCACCCTGCTACCATCTGTCCCTAGATCCTCATCTGGGTCACTATTTTGCATTCCCTGAGTCTTAGGCAGCTTTACTGAGAAGCTGCCTGTCTGCATATGGGGTGACCAGCATCTGTCCAGATGAGAAATAAGGTTTCTTGACCTAAACCCACACATGGAAACAGTGGTGGATGCCAGCTGAGTGTCATTTGCCCCTGCTTTGCCTTGTGTACCCAAAACGATGTCCTTGCCTTTGATTTTCAGATGACTAGATTAAATTTCTGCTTGAAGCTTAATATAGTAGAGGCTCATGATCTTTGCATTTGACACCAACATCTTCCTCTGTGAGATCTCAAGGAGATCTTGTTTGTATTCTAGGTGGGGAGTGTGTAAAAGTAGCAATTTCTAGTATGAGCCACTACCTTAGTGTTTGATTAATTCTCTACTTTTGAAACTCCGATGAAACTAAATGGTTGGAAGCCCCAGAGGAGAGTTATGGGACAGGAGAAAATAGAAGCTGTGGAACAGAGTGTAGCTTAAATTAGTGGAGCCAGAAGGAAAGGACATAAGCTATTAGTTGTTGTCAGAATATATGTTATCAGAATATATAATTTCAGCTCTCACTCTTGTCACCTTGCAGAAAGGGCATCAGCTTGACCCAGTGCCTATGGAAAGGCAATAGAGAACATCCAGCAAGACAGGAGGAATTCTGCCTGAGTCCCACCAGCAATGCCTCCATGGGAACACCTTTCCACGCAACTGCAAGCTTAGAGGTACAAAAACAATATCAAATCTAATGGTGCATGGCACAGACAGACCCTATGGGGCACGGCACGGAAAAAGGTGTAACTTGAATCGGGGATGGTTCCAGCGTAGAAGAGATTCTGGACAACATCCAGGGCGTGGACTAGGTCCAAGAGTGGACTCAGAACTGCAACGAGGATAAAATTTACCTTGGGGTAAAGGCTCAGTATATACAATATTTACACTTAGAAAAGCAGCTCTCCAGCTGAGGGACATGGCTGTAGTGTCTCAAGTTGTGATGGTGTGCGCCAGCTGAGGCTCTGCCCTGAGGCTGTAAAAGGGGTTGAAATGGAGCCAAGGCTGAATTTTGGCCATCTGCTTGGCTGGGGCCAGGGGGCTGAATTTGCCATTAGTGTTCCATGAAATATAAAACAAGAGTCGAGGTTGTCTCTGGACTTCATTAACACTTTGAAATGCCAGGGGGAATATCACATTTGACTATGGGGCCAGCACAAGTCAGCAGAGAATCTAACATTTCAGTTCCCACTCAGAAAAACCCAACAGCTTTGTTGCAGCTCTTACTGCTCATTCCAAAATCAACGGAGACAACCAGCTATTGTAAAAAAAAAAAAAAATCATTGCCAATGAAACCATCTGAAAAGGTTCATTCCATTCTCTTTGGGGATATTCATCCTCTTTCCTCAGTCTATGAATTTCATGTCAGAAAATGAACTCCTTGAAACTAATTCTTTAACTCCTCAGCCCCTCACATTCATGTGTTCTTGGTATAGGGTGAACTTCTGGTCTCAGCCATGAAAAGGACATGGATGGTTCCCGATGCGGCCGGCAGAGCATCAGTGGCAATATAATTATGCTGCTTTCCACCGGCATCGATGCAGCTGCACAGTCACAGTCAATTGCATTTGAATCAGGAAGTTCCTGTATGGATCCCAGGAAAATGACCCCTACAAACAATGCCAGAGCAACTCCTGGAACACAGTTTTCTTCAGAAGTGAATGTGCCACCCCCTGGAAGCATTCAGATGGACATCCACGTGATGTATAGTGTCTACAGAAACTGCTCTTTTGCTTTCCAGCCAGAAACACCCCAACGTAGAGAGCAGCTCGTTTGTGTCCAGCTCTGTGGAAGCACTCTCTGCGTTACAGCGTACCCGGAGCTATTGCTGCAAATTGGATCCTGCTGCTCCCATTGCTGCAGAAGGGGAAGGAGAGAAACAAGGTGAAGCAAAAGCAAACATACCCCTCAAGTGGCTCTGCCTTCCTGAGAAAGGAAACCCAAGACTCACTGGAGAAAGGAAGCAAATTCCAGGCTCCCCAGCGGTGCTGTGGACCGCATCGCTCGGGTTTGTTACTGGTGAGGAGCTGGGGAATTACAGCTCTGTGTGGATGGGAAACCCAAAGGCCTGACTGGAGGCTTAGACTCATAATCCCCCTCCGGTCCCCTCAAATTCTTGAAACGCTTTGGCTACAACAGCTGAGAAAACAAAACAAAATGCAATTCACCTCCGTCCTGAGCGGAAGTAGGAGAATTTCTTGGCAATTTGAGATCCTTTTGTGAAGCTGACTATACAAAGAAGCAAACAGCCCAACTGTGAAGAAAAGCTGTGTGAGGCGTTTAGTTTGGACCCGTCATCTGCATAACTGAGTCTTAGGCTTGAAGAAAAAAAGAATTCTCTGTAGGTTTGCTGAATGTTTTCCAAGGAGCCTGATGCATCTTTGCTGGAAGCTCAATACCCAGGAACCCTTCCAGAAAGCCCAGGTGCTGCCCTCTCATGGTAAGAGAGAGAGCCCCAGAGCTGACTTAATGCAAGAGAGGCCAAATCAAAGTGTGTTAGACTTTCAGAACACCAGGTTTGATACTGGTGCTAATGCTCCATCTCTTCTGTAGCTGTGGTTAACTCTGAAGTCATTGCTGGGCACTATTGCCCAGCGGGGACCCGACTTCTGGAGCTGAGGTATCCAAGATTTCCTCACCACCTGCTTGCCCTTGGTGGAGGACTAATGCCTCCTGGTGGTCCCAGACACTTCTCACTGACAGTGCAGAAATGGTTCTGTGAACCTTCCCCTGCTAGCAAGCTCTTCTGGCTGCTGGGATGCCTGGGGAAGCCCCAGCTGGCTCCTAGAAGTGCACATGCAGGTGCCTGTGTCACCAACTGAGAATGCTCAGAAGGGAGAAGTCAAAGCAAGAAGGTAAAAGGCAAAGGCTGGGGAATGAGGAAAGGGGAAAGGCAGAGAAGTGGTGTAGGGATACAGACTGACCGTGGAGGAGCAACAAAACCCATCAGAGAATTGCTGAAAGCTTCAACTGTGAAGGAACTCCAGACACAGCTGTGACCAGGTAAGAAGAGGTCAACCACAAAAGCTGGAGCTTGAAGCTTGACTAATGAAATTCCACAGCCCAGTGCTTAATGAGGCCCCACTTGGTTTGGCAGAGAGCAAGGGTATGGCTGTGGCTTCAGGACTTGACTCTCCCAGTCCTGTTTCCCCTCACAAAGTGGGGGTTGGGTGGGATGGGTGATAAGTCTGAGCTTTGACACACAGACAGCCCAGAGAAAGACTTCTCCCTGTGCTTTGATACTCCCTCAGCAGCTCTGTGGGTAGGACAGGCCACCAGCATTTTCACCTGGAGACACATGGAGAGAAAAACTCTTCCTCAGATTGAAAATATTGTAGAAAATGGGGAAAACCTGGAGATCCTCTTCTGGAGAAAGAATGATGCAGCTGTGACTGCAGACCACAGTGGCAATGGTGGCAGCTACGCTGGTACAGAGGTCTGTGAGAGGAAAGGGCTGGAGAGTATTTCATCAGGGCAGTTGTATCCATTCCAACAACATTTAATAGCTGGCCTAACAGAAATAATGAGATTGTCATATCTGGTGAGAGACAGCTATGGAATGAGCAGACCAAGCAGAGCCAGTGCCATCTCCAGACTTTGCCCTTCTGCTGTTCCAACATGTCATCATTAGACTCTGGGCAGAGGACTGAGCCGCTGTGCTAGCAATGGGCAAGGCTGCACCGCGTCGAGACCATCTCATTGTGCCTCTGCTCTGCTCTTACAAGTTTTAGGGTAAGCCAGGCTCCTCTGACCCGGAAGACTGAAAAGAATTAAAGGAAAACAAAGAGAAATTCTAAGCTTTCATCAAAAAACCTATTAAAGTCCCTGTCATTTACTCCGAACACATGAAATGGCCTTTATTACAGTCATTTTTCTGAGCACAAAAGCTACTTTCAATAACACAGGAAGGGAAAAATCATTACAAACTTGCAAGAATCAAGGAGCATCTTGCAGAAACTCTTTGTCATGAAACAAATTATGAAAGGCTATAAATAGATGACCATTATTAGAGCAAGGGAGCTCTCTAACTAGGCTCGCAGCACAGGGAATGAACCGTTTCCCTAACAGGCAGGGGGGAGGCGAGGCAATCAACAGGTACATCACAAGCTCTCCAGGGTGGAGGAGAAAGCAGGCCTACAGCCACTACCTCCTGCTTCTGGAAATGGAAGAAGCATTTGGAGAAAAGAGTTACTTAAAAGACTGATAAAAATACACATGGATACACACAAGTATTCACATAACACAGGATGCTGCTGAACTTAGACAAGGTCATATCATCATTCACAGGAATGGACTGCCGAGGGAGGTGGTGGAGTCACCATCCCTGGAGGGACTAAAAAAATGAGTGGATGTAGCACTTGAGGCTACGGCCTAGTGGTCAGGGAGATGTTAGGATGAAAGTTGGACTTGATGATCCTGGAGGTCCTTTCCAACCATAATGATTCTATGATTCTATGAAGGCAATACAGGATGGGAACTCTTGGCTCATGGAATCTAGCTGTGCTCTCCAGCCCATCCAGAACCTGCCGAGGCATGTTCTTACCTCTTGTGCGGTTGCCTCCTCCAGATGCTTAGGCTGCTTGAAAAAATTACTCCTCTGATTTTTAGAGAGATTGTTTTTTTTTAAATCCCAGCCTAATACATTCCTTCACACTAATGATGTAATATATTTTAAAACAGTTCTTTCTCCTCCTAGTTGTTTACCCCATGGTATTTATATGAGGTAGTCATGTCTGCTTTCAACCTTCCTGTTGTGAGAATAAACAGAGCAAAGTCTTTACACCTCCCCAGCCAAGGCAGACCCTTTGTACTCCTGCTGTATCCTTAGAGCAGACTCCTACCCTCATCCTGGATCTGCCTTTAAATTCTTATTTGCACGGCAAGGTGCCCTGGAGGAAGCAGATGTGGTTGGCTTTTTATAGTTCGGTTAAATCTGTAGTAACTGCAACTACATTTTTTTTTCCAGGTTGTTCATGGAAGACTGGCCTGCAAGAATGAACATGTTCAACTGGGAAGGTGACCTCATATCCAAACTGTCCTGATTGGGTCAATGGTATCTCACTCATTGAGTCCAGAAGAACTATAATCCCAGTATTAAACCCTGAGGGACCTGCTGTTTAGGAGACAAGGTTTCCTAGTCTGTCCAATAGATATGGGCATTGTTAGGGTGAGCACCACAATCAGTAAGAGACTGAGATGCTGCAGCGTTTCCAGAAGCAGGGTGTTGTGCAAATTGCACTGGATGCTAAGGAAGAGTCCTGAGAACCTGCCCCATCAATCTATGGGTTTGAGATGACTTCCCAGTGCTGTTGCCTGGCCGTGGGTGCTCTCTTCCCCATGTGAACTGCTGTCCTGGGGTTTTCCCCCTGAATCAGGGTGTAACCCTTTCCACACAATTAATGCAGAGATATTTGTAATATGGTGACATTGGCCAGAAGCTTTTGGTTATGAGCTGCTGTGCCTATTTTCAGCACGGCGATGACCCTTGTCAGCTGCCAGGGCTTCTGTGTTTGTAAGAGGCTCACGAATTAGAAAGAAATGGGCAGCTGGTGATAGGTCATCAAAATTTTCAGGAGATTTTTCTGGAGACTGTTAAAACCTGCCTAGACACATTCCTGTGTAACCTGCCCTAGATGAACCTGCTTTGGCAGGGGGCTTGGGCTAGATGATCTCCAGAGATCCCTTCCAACACCTACTATTCTGTGATTCTGTTATTTTCAAGGCCTCTGGGAAGATGATGTCTAAGTACGACGCTGGCAGAGTTGGGGAGCACCAAGACCACTTTCATGTCAGTTTTAGTGCATGATGTCTTTGCATTCAGCCTTTCTGGGCAGCCAGAAGGTCTTACTGAAGCTGTTGCAATACTGGATTTTATGGTAATACCCTTTTCAGGCCTTGGAGTTCAGGAGAAGCAGGTAGTGATTGCATCAAGGTGGTGAATAAATCTCCAGTGGTTGGGTGACACCTAAATCTCCCTGTGGATCCTGTAGAGCTCCTGGTGCCTGGCAGACAGATACACATAGCTGTTACTGGAGAACGTCACTGTCCTCCAGTCATGAGGAAAAATTGACTTCTCCGCATTTGGAAGAGATTCCTTGGTCCATGACCACTGCAAAGTGTATATGAACTTATCAACATTTCTCTTTATATTTCTTAGTAGCTATTTGATGTGAATAATTTTTAACTAGGGTTTACATTTTATTTTCCCCCAAATACCAGTTTGGCTTTCACAGAGATGTCAGCAGAAGAACGGGGAGACCAGCAGGTGGGTTTCCTCCCACTGGAACATCCATGGTGTAGCTGTCTCCAGCAGAGCAAGGTGCCGAGCCTCACCTTGCACAGTTTATGAATTTCAGATTTTTCTGACTGTGTGTAGTTCAGGGCCTGTAGGTAAGTAGAGGCTGATTGAGGAGGCAGCTCAAGGACATGGTACAAGAGGCTGCTGCAGTGGTGGGGTAATGGTGTAGACTGGTGCTGCCAAGCAGAAGCCTTTGATAGCTGCAGTTGTTCTTTCTCTAGAATGCAAGGAAAACAGTTCATATTTGTTTTTAAAATGTAATTGTTAAAACCACAGTACGTTTTTTGGATTAAGGGTTTGAGCATATTCATCATGGGAGAACTGGAAAATAGATAAGTGTAGGTGATTTTTCCCCACTTCGAATGCTGCAGTCCTACTGGTTTCATTAGAGCTTTTTCACTGGCATTGAGGCTACAAAGCTGCCACTTTGCATGTTAGATTTTAACATTAGCCTAAATTATTTTTCTAGATCTAAAACCTCTTTAAACACGGGAACATTTTCACTGGCTCTTGCTCAAAATTTCCCTCCCTGGATTAAATTATTTATTGGTTGTTTCTTACATGACTTAAGAAATGGATTAGTTGAGGCATATGTGGCCTTCACCAGAACTGAACTGGGGCAGAAACGCAGCTCTGCTGACATGGTCCTTGGGGTCGGGGAAGGACCATTGGCACCTCGATGAACCCAGCTGCTGGGCCACAAAGTTCAATGTTGTTTATATCAGAATAGATGATTTCTCTGTCCAGCTTGATGAAACCCTTGGAGGGAGACCCAGGAATGACAAACATGCCAGAGAAATGCACAGCGTCTAGGATGTTATTTTTTAATAGAAATGGTATTCTGACGTTTTCAGGAAAATATGAAAAACAAGTTTTCTAGGATATACAGGAAGATACCTTTAAATCTCCCCAAACAAATCTATAAAAGACTGTCTCGATCTGGATTAGGTCACAACTTGAAAGGGCAAGAATTCTTCCTGAGTAAACCCGTAAGTGGACCAGCCTTGTTACAGAGCTTGTGGCAGAGCTGCACAACCTTTCCTGCACCTCAGAATGCATGTGTAGCATTGCCATTTCACAAGCTGACAAGCTGAAGAAGTGCCCTTCCTTCCTCCCACATCTACACGGGCTTCAGGATATGTTAGGAGAAATTTTTTCACTGAAAGGGTTGTGGAACAGGCTGCCCAGGGCAGTGGTTGAATCACCATCCCTGGATGTATTGGAAAGCTGTGCAGATGTGGAGCTGAGGGACATGGTTCAGCAGTGGACTTGGTATAGTAGGGTTATGGTTGGACTCAATGATCTTAAATGTCTTTTCTAACCTAAATGATTCTATGGTATGGATATAAATGACCTTGCCCTCTTCTCCCCCCCGTCAAGCTCTATCTTTGAAAAGTTCTGTTTTCAGCAGCGGAAAAGGTGATGGATACAAAGGGATTTAGCTGGGACAGGGCCCAAGACCACTGTTAAAAGTGATCGTTGCATCAGGTGGCTGTTTAACAAGTAGCATCAGTATATTTGGTGTCATGCCTTGCAGCAGGGCTATTGGGGAGAGGAGATTCTACATTAATATTAACTACTGTGTAGATTAAGAATTCGGCAAAACATATCCTGGACATTTGTCATTTTTGCGCAGAAATGAGGGACATTAATTTTTCAAAGGATCATTTCCATCACTGCCATGCTCAACTAAGCTGAAGCCACGAGCCTTGTGAACTTGTGCAAAACTGAATGTGAACCACAAAGATATTTTTGGATATTGCTCAGCAATGTCATATGAAAGCAAAATAAAGAGATAGGCCGGAATGAGGGACACGGTAAATAGACGTATAGCCACGCCAGTCTAGAAAGGAATTCACTTTCACTGAGACATATTCCAGTACCCTGGGTTACAATAACAATAACTTCTGCTCGTTTATTAGGTTGCAGATTGATGGGAATCCTGCTGACTTCTGTTTCTTTAGCCTTACTGTGATATATACAGAAGAAAGCTCTGAAATTCCTGCAGGTCACTTCTCATGTGGAGAAAACATATCAACCCACCAAAGCCGTGATGTGCTCACTGTTTTGGGCAAACAGAGCTGTAAGGAAATAGATTGAAGAGAGGCAACTAAATGTTCCTCCTGGCACCCAGTGTCCACCTCCATGAGACAAAAATTATTCAGGCTGTTGAGCCTTCTTTGTCCCAAATAGAAAAGGCCCTTTTCAAATTCATAAACGTCCTTTTACATCACTGGTTTGGATTGTTTTGTTACAAAATCGGCAGTCTATTTGAAAATGAGCAAAAAGGTGGGAAATGTGCAGAGTATGAAACCTCATAAACTTGGACTGCAATTCATTGAACTCAAGATACAAAATAGGTTCATTCCTAGCTCTTTCTTTGTTCTTAAAAATAACAACTTTCTAGCCCCATGCCCAGCAGAACTCTGAAGGAGACCACTGTCACTATTCTTTTGCAAACCATATTTATAATTTTTTCATCCAGCTCTGTGATTACTGAGCTCTGGAGACATAATTTGATTGTCCTGCTGAAGTATGAAGAGACGAACCAGATTGTAAATATCTAGCAGCTGTTTCAGATTTGTTCACCAATGAGCTTCACAATGTCTTCTGGGTTCAGAAGGCTTTCAATCCCATTATTAGGTATTTCCTATCTATGCTTGCTACACTTTAAAAATATTTTGAGTTGTTCTTTTGAGGGTTTAGCTCTGACCACTGCTATATTTCACTGCTTTTCATTGCTTGTTGTTTGGTATAGATGCTCTACAATGTTTGTATTTCACCTAGGCTGGGGCGGATGCTCCAAAAAATGATACCAACAGCATTTCTGGCAAAACCCAGAAAGATAAAGCTATAAATCTTCACAGGAGGCACAAAGCCCCAAGGCTCCAGTGAGATTTGAACTCACGACCCCTGGTTTACTAGACCAGTGCTCTAACCCCTGAGCTATGGAGCCTCTGACTTTGGGCTATTTTTTCCTTTGCAAACATTTCATATAATAATTTTCTCTTAATTCCAGCATGAAACAAACCCTACTCTGCTAGGTTGTGCTGCTCCAAGGATTTCCTATTCTCTTTCCAATGGCACTAACACAAGCATCTGGCTCGCAAAACCAGCAACACGCCAGCTCGGCTGGATTTTACTCTCCTTCAGCTCATCCCTGCAAGGACGTCAAAAGTGCTGCACGGCTCCCCTTCCCCCAGCCGAGCGCTCAGGAAGTTTACAAACAAGAAGCAATGATATTTTGCCTCTTCATGATTGTTGCACAAATTTGTCAAAGAAGGAAGTTAAGCTTCTAAAAAATAACTCTTCATATCCCACTGCTTTCCTTTGGGAATCAGCTGCATATTGGCTCTTTTCCTCTCACCTCTCCAAACATGTCGACCCTTCCTTTGGAGCCCACAATGTGCCTTGGGTGCTCTGACTGATGTGTGCACTCTCACCTAAGCTATTCTTTGGTGTCTGAATTTTCAGGGTAATTGCTCTTGCAGCTTCATTCTTCGCTGAAGGTGCTTAGAAAGGGGTGTCATAAGAAACACTCCCAGCTTTCCTCCTGTTTCCTCCCTCGTTAACACACACTTTAAACACTTCAGATGAGGTGGATCTTTGGGGAAGAGTGTTCTCAGGTGCTCATGCTGACATGATCCTGAGCGTCTTGCCCATTCGGGGTCTGTGTGAGGAGTGTGTGGTCAATGAGCTGCAGGCCAACCTCCAAAACCACATGGCAGCATTTGTGGAAAGACTCATTGGGTTCACCATGGAAAAGTGCAGGAGGGCAGCCCAGCACCTCCTGCTCCATGGGGACTCCTATGGTGCCAGGGGCTTGGAGGAGAGCCCTGGGGATGCCATCTGCTGTGCTGTCTTCAGGAGCTGGTGGAACCACAACCCTGTGGCCAGCACAAGCTGGGCTGACTAGCAAGAGAGATGGGAGGGCAACCTCATGGTCAGTACCTGCTCTGCTGGCTTCCAAGAGAGATGGGAGGGCAACCTCATGGCCAGAACCAGCCCTGGTGTGTCCCGAGGGGATTCTCCTGTGCTTGGACCAGCCCACTCCAGCAAAACCTTCGTGGTGGACACAGACAAACTCCCGGGCACCTCGACCACTGCTCTTCATTGCTATCATCACCTTCCAGCTGGTGCCTGACGTGACGAGAAGGGGTTACTCAGTGCCAAGATTTTCATGGATATAATCTGCAGTTTCTTCCTCCTTCTGTGTCCATCCCCAGCATCACAACGCTTCCCACACTCTGTTCCCTGTGGCAGCTTTGCAGCCAGCCATGTCACATGGTGATTTTCTCCTTTAAAACCAGAGGCAATGAAATCACAAAAGAAATCACAGGATCACTCAATGGCAGGGTCATCCCCATGAGTATTCATGTAGAAGTGGTAAATATGAGCAACGCCACGCTGATAGGGGAGACCTCACATAGAACCTCCACCTTAGTGTCCTGCATTGGGCTATCACTTGGAAGATTTCCAGGCACAGAAGAAAGCAAGCTCTTTCCCAGCAGAGTCCCTTGTGCACCATTGGCTTCTTCACATCAAGTAGGCAAGTCCTGCAGAGCTGGAGTAGAAAAGCCCAGGCTGAAGTAAGTACCTCAAATTTAAGGGGAATATTTGTGGAGAGACTGTTAGCTTGCAGAAAGTCTGGGAGAAGATGCTGGTTGTGCATGAAAGCCTTGGGCACAGAAATGTCTCATGGCAGGGGGAAACGTACAGCAGCAGCTAAAGAGGACTCTGAGCTTCAGGGTCTCTGTTGGCAGAGGCACAAGAGAAAACACCAGTACAAACGGTTAAAGGGTGACTCAGAATAAGCCACATTGTATCTATTATTCCTGGTCTTTTTTGTGGAAGAAAATTGCTCTCTTTGAAAGAAATTGGAAATTAAGACCATCCATCCTCCCAAGAGTAGAAAAACACAAATCCTCATTAGGTGGGCTGAAAAGCAATTCTCAGGCCTTTATCTGCCAAGCTAAGAGCACGATTCTGTCTATAGCCTTTAAGTAGAAATGATGAATTACCTGGCATGGGTTCAGTGCCTGAGCTTGGCATTGGGTAAACTCACAAAGAAGCTTGAAGCCAATCAAGCAACTTTTTACAAATCCTGCTGAAAGCAGCCTTTTGGGGGCATGCAGTAAGGACATAGACCAATAAAATAATTCTGAAAAGAATAACAAACCTCCCATGCAAGAACATGTGCTTGGAGCATGGTTTACAAGAGCAGCTGGGCTCGTAGCCTGGGAGCACATGGCCGAGCCATGAGAGACACTGGTTGGCAGAAGGAAACAAGGGAAACGGTTTGGTACAGGCTGTTTTCAGACCCTGATCTGAACAATAATATAGTCTAAACGTGTACTGATGCTGGAAAGACTTTCATGAGAAATAAATGCTTCTGGTAGTGGAAAGTGATGGCGTGAATGTGAAAGGCTTGCTGGTGCTAGAAAGGCTGAAAATGTCCTTCTGAGTGAAACTCTGCTGCAACTGCCCTTCCCAAAGTCAGTGCTTCCTGAGATACCCCGATATTCTCACCTCAGAGACAGATCCTTCAATGCTGAGAGATGTCCTGGAAAGGAGTTCATACTGCTGGCTTTGCAAGCAGGTCAGCTAATGTCCTGGGAGCTGCCACTACCACCCCTGCGCTTTCACCTCTGACACCACTGAGCTCTAGAAGAAGAGCTGATGCTGTCCCTGACACCACTGTCCCCGTAGCCTGGGGCTGTTCTCTGATTTCAGTCCTTGATGTCTGCCGCCATCCCTGCCCATCCCGAGGCCTCTCCTGACACAGCTCCTGCTTTGCACTAGCTCCTCATGGGTAACAAGTGGCTGCTGAGGTCTGGCTCAGACTAGGCAGAGGGTTTGCATCTTGCCTGGGGACCAATGCTCCAAGTAGGACTATACCTACATCCTCAGAGGAAGCGCCTGGAGGGCTCAAAGCTGCCAGTCATTCCATTTCTACCACTAACCCTCTTTCAAATAGCTTACTTCCCACAGCCTAGAGGCAAATCTGCCTCCTTCATGGATGGGTGGAATCTGGCCCAGTTAGACAAGTGCTGCTAGTCCATGCCAGGCTTTCTCCATGTTGGAAAGCTGCAACAATTTTCTGCCAGCCAGTAAGGGATTGCCAGCTGTACCACAGCACGCACTTGGGATCTGTAGTAAATCACATGAATATGAGCCTTGCCACAGAGAGCTTGTGAACCAAAGCAAAGCTGTCTCCTGCAGTGCTGGGAGGGTACTTCTGGGGGCTTCAGATGTGAATGTTACTGTGAAAAGTGAGGAAGATGAGAAGGAATAATAATTGCTAAATGAGACCTGAATGCTAATCTATTTGCTAGGTCCATGCAATGCAGACTGCCTCTGCTACCGTCAGGCTTGAAAATAAAGGAACTTTCTACTGGTGGAATCTGAAGGACCTGAAGCATCTTGCCCTTAAGTTCTTCCATACAATGCCTTGGCCAAGTCCTGATGAAAGGTTTGTCCAGGGTCATTATGAAATGGCTGGTAATGAAGATGTTAGGTCTGGATTTTCTTGTTCAGTGAGAGCTAAGCTAATGAGAAACCATCTTTTGTTTTGTTTTTCACCATTTAGTGCCTGGATTTAACCTGCTTTTATAGCCAGGTGTTATGATTAGGATTCTACTGTAAGAAACACTTGATTGTCAAAAAGATACACAGCTCTCCCCCAGCATTTCTGCACAAGATACTTCTTTGGTTCAAAAGGAGCACCAATACATCATACGTGAGCACAAGGCTTCACTGGGCTGTTGGCATAATTCTACTTTTCTTCTGAAAAAGATCCTTCATCTTCTTCATGTGGCAAGATGTAGACATGGTCTTGTGGTCAGGCTCACCTAGGAGTGTCCTGGTGAAGCTGGCTGCTTGGGTGCTGACACGAAGCCCACCTCGTCCAGTCGTTAATGGTTAAATTGGGATGAAGAGAGTTTGGTGGCAGATGGTGATGACTGTGAAGGTTGAGGAATTCAACAGAGTGGAGTGTGGAAACTCATGGCAATTGCACAATTTAAGCATAAAATGTGTATTTTTTACTGTCTCTAACCCAGCAAGTCCTGTCTTGCTGGGATGTTTATCAAATACAGTTGGCTTTTCCAGTTCTCATGATTGACTTTTGCCCTGGTCAATCCCATCACGACGGCTGATATTTGCTTGTGGAGCAGTGCACATTGCTCTTACCCATAGTGGCTACTCTCAATTAAACTTTATGTGTTTTGTTGCAACTAACTTAAATATTGTCTGAGCACTTTGGCTATATCGGTCTAGGGAGAGATGCCCAAGGCTTATTGCAGATTCCAAGCACCAGAAAAGAAAACTTTTTGATTGTTTCTCCTCTCAAGCGATTCCTGTCTGCACGCCTTTTTTTTCTGAACCAGACTATTTGGCTACGCTGTGGAGTTGTCCCAGTTTTGCCTGTGAGATGCGGAGTAGGAAAAGCAAAACTCAACAGTTAAAATGCTTCTGCTTTTCACAGAAAATAAAAGCTTCCTGTGTGTTCTTTGCTTTTACCCAGAGATCAGGGAAATTGCTACAAAGTGGAAATGTTTGTGTACAGCAAATTAGGCCTTATTGGCATGAATCATGTGTAATCTTAGCAATCTTCAAAAAAGTCTTCTGAACAAAAGTAATATAAAGGGAGTCACAGGACAGTGACCTCCCACTGCTAAATAAAGGCCAAAGCTCAGCAATGGGCAATGTTTCTTGCAATAAAGCAACAAACCAAAGCCGAGATGTTCGTTTTCCATAGCTGGAAACATCCATCCTGAAGCCTCAGCGAGCTTTCACGACATTATTTACAGGGCTATTTATCTACAGCAAAAGAAATTGTTACGTCATCTTGGATTTCTAGCAAGCCAACAATAATAGTCCACTGGAGCCCAGCTTTCAATCTGAATTGCGTAATACTGTTGAAGAGAGACCACTTCATCATACAAACAAAGGCTTGACAATGTGATGGACTCCATAAATGACAAGAATAGAACCTGGTAATGATTCTACCAAAAGCCAGTAAGATGCGTGCTATCAATTATAAGAAACTTGGCGAATTTCAGCAGAACATTTGATCTGATGCATGGACAAGGAAAAACATATTTTGCTATTGCTCTTGCAGCCACACTTGACAAAAAATTGAGTCATTGTAATGGTGGGAAAATGAAGCGATATAAGTGAAAGTTGAAAAAGTTAATACAATATTACATGACATGAGGTTCTTTCTAGCCTTAAAGTGAGCCTTGAACTTTGGTTTGACTCTCCCAGGCTCTCCTTGCCTGCTGGTGCTTGGGAGCAGCCCAGTGGCAACCATTATCTTAAAGTTGCTGGCTTCCTTTGAAGTACCCTTGTAAAGTTTTCTTGGAAGCCGGTAAGAGTTGCTTCAAGCTCTGGGAAAAAAATATCTGCTGTTTGGAATAAACATCTTACTTCAAGGGCGCCCATTTTTTCCCTGTGCTGAGAGAACAAGAATTATTTCTGGAATGCGGCTGTCCTTCTTTAGGCTGCTGCAACTTCTCCCTGGAGCCCCGCTTGGAATACAAAGTTGGTCAAAATTTTACCCTTGACCCCCTTCATTAGCAAAGAGCTAAGTCCAACTTGTTCAGAGAACAAAGTGTAGCTGCTAGTGCTGGGCAGGCCTGAGGAGATTTGCAGGCACAAGTCAAATTGCCTTTCCACGAATTATCAAGAACACTTGTGAAACATAAAGAAATTGGTATTTCTTAGTATTGTATTGGCCACTTCCAGTCCCCCAGAAGCACAGGGCTTTGTGCTCCAGCTGGCAATCTGTGTTTCATAGGTGCAGCCTGCTCTGCTATGGGCATCCCAAGCCCTGCCATGAGCCCAGGGCCACCACTCTGGAGAGCTGATGGCCATCACACAAAGGGCCTGATGGTCCCTTGGTCCCAGGAGGGGTTGGCAGACTCACCGCCTTTAAGAGCTCTGTGATTGTCTGGGAACAAAATCTCTGCTAATGGCAGCCATTAGCACCTGTCAGCACAACAGCCCATAATAGAGGGGGATGTTTTATAGACAAATGCTCTTAATTACAGATGAGTTGCTAAGCTACAAGAGCTTAACCATTTCTGAACCGTGTCAAAACCCTCAGCACTGGTGTTGGCTGCAGAAGAAAAATGACTTCAGTTCATTGAGCCAGTCTCAATGCTGAGCTACACGTTAATCATAACAGAAGAAATAAAAGTAATTTCCCATCCTGGGGATAAGGAATGCAGTATATCACAGGTTCTCGTGCAGCAGTTATTAACCTAGGATAGGTTAATAATGTAAGTGCATAAAAATAGGGATTTACATGTCTGTGCTGATGCAAGTGACTGCTTCAGCAGAGGCAGAGCTATAAGCTGCTTCCGCACTCTGAAACACAGTATTTCAGCAAATATTGCCACAGTCGTTTTGCTGTGTCACAAATTGGACACAATGGTGTAAATTATACAAACTAGAGTGTGGTGAAACTTCCGTGCTGGTCCCTGGCAGCATCAGCGCTTGCTCCTTGTTAGTCTTCTCCAAAAACTCAGCTTGTCAAGACTTGGATGAAAGGTCTGGGAAAGCACAGCACTGCTGACAGCCCAAATACTCCTCTCAGTGCTGTAGAAAAAATTGTAAATACTAGGAATGCCAAAAAGTGCAAATAGCTAAATGGCAGGAAGGCTGGTTTATAGAATCATATTGGGTTGGAAGGGGCCTCTAAAGGTCATCTAGTCCAACCCCTCTACAATAAGCAGGGACATCTGCTTATTATAAGTAGGTCAGGTTGCTCAGAGCCCCATCAAGCCTGACCTTGAATGTCTCCAGGGATGGGGCCTCCACCACTACTCTGGACAACCTATCCCTGTGATCAACCACCTTTGTAGTAAAGATTTTTTTCCTAATGTCCAACCTAAATCTACCCTTTTCTAGCTTAAAACCATTACTCCCTGTTCTACAAACCCTTGTGAACAGATCCTCCCCCACCTTCCTATAGGCCCCTTTCATGTATTGGAAGGTGGCTAGAAGGTCCCCCTGGAGCCTTCTCTTCTCCAGGCCGAACAACCTCAACTCTCTCAGAACCTCCTCTGGATCTGGCAAACTGTCTGCCCTCCTGCAAATGTAACTTAGTAAGAAATGAGAGCAAGAAGAGGGTGAAGAGCTCAGCAGTCCCTGGTTACTGCTGAAAATTCCTGGCCCTGTGACTGGAAATCTCCCCTGCTAATATCCACAGAGGTGAAGCTGAAGGCAGTGCAAAGTCTCCCACTTGCACTACTGATCTTCACATAGCTGCTCTGCAACAGGAGGACACCAACAGACGGTCTAATAAAGGGCTACATATTGTAACGTGCCGTGGGTAAGTTTGCAGAATTATGCAATTTCAAGAGGAGATTCTCATTGGAACGCCAATGTTATTGTCTTGAGTGCTCAGACCTAGCTCATGGTGGGCAGCAGGAGCACACATTTTAGGGACCAAAAAAGTGGGACATGACAAGAAGAGTGTTTGACACAAGTTGCCTCATGAGATCACCAGAGAAAGCACTGTTCTTTGTTTAGTCCTGATGAGGATTCATTCACTGGTGCTTGTTGGTTCCCACCTGAGCAATGCTGATGCTGATCAGGAGGGTAGGAGGCAACTTCTTATCTGCAGCAGAAAAAATGTATGAGCTGAGCAGGTTGAGCCTGACTCAATATTGGGTCTTCGAGAGCTGAGTAGAAAAGAGAAGGTCCATGACATACTGTGGCTGAGAGTATAATTCACTGGGCCCCATTGTGAACCCTTGGGTACTTAATGGACACCAAGCAGATGTAGAACCACTTATTCCTGAACCAATACTTCCACTCTGGCTTATAGCAATTACTGGAGATGCCATCTTTTCTAAGTACACCCAACCCAGACGCAGGCATTTTTGTAGGATTTAGAAAGCTATTGTTCATCCAGAATGACGAGGGTTAGGTGTAGCACTGTCTTCAGGGTGCTCTCAGGAAGTTGTCCCTGAAATCTGTTTCCCATCAGACCCTCTAACCACATGCAGTCTCATTTTTTGTCTAATACTGAGCAAAATTCCTCTGGGTCCCTTGGAAAGCTGTTGCTCATTACCTTTCAGGGCATTGCAAAGAACCACCAGCATGTTTTCTCTTCTTGGCTTGTGCCATTCTAATGAATCTATATTAAAAAATGCAAACAAAACATTTCTGTACACCTGAATGACTGGTAGGAAGGGAGAAGCTAAAGCAGTATTTGTTTTGTCTCCATTTTTTAAGCTGGTTGCTCAGGGTTCAGTACTTTCCAACAGAATCCACCGTTAATCCTGTCAGTTGGAGGAGAACATATTGCAAGGATCACTCCAGACTTTCTGTAGCTTACTCTGTGCTGTTCACACCATTAAATCTGTGCTTGAGAGGCTCTGGATTCTATGCATTTGGACAGGCAACATCTGGGGACAATTAAGTAATCTGAAAATCTGCCCCCGAGTTTGGGGAAATGTCCTTCTGAGAGACACATGGGCTGCTTTGTCCAGCACTTATGCAACAGGCTGGCAGCATCCGAACCCCCGTGCTTCTTCATTGCCTCTATTGCGTTGTGGTTTGGGTGACTGTCAGCAAGGAACAGCTTCGGCTGTCTTTCTCTTCTGCCATCCATTGTAAATAAATGAATTTAGTTAAGTAATAAAGTAATTATAGAAGAAGTGTGTTAGTAAATAAAGTAATTCAGGGGATTTAATGAGCAAAGCATGACAGCAAATTAAATGAGTCTTGCTTGAAGTCATCAGGCTTAAATTATGGGGAAGAGACACGTACTTTTCAAGTGAAAAGGCAAGGACCAGACATTGCTCTCCGGGATGTGCCCTTGCAAGTCTTTCTGATTTGAGTAGGGTTATCCAGCGTGAGCTGGAGGGCTTTCCTCTAAAGCAGGTACTGCCTGGGGAGCTGTGACCTCTCTTTTGGTGGATGCAGCTGTCAGCACATGGACAGGGTAACGTTAGAATGAACGACCAAGCTCACAGCAAGCCATCTACAGAATAAACGCTCCAGGGACTAACCTGGAATCAATAACTCTTCACACAAGCAAGAAACAGATGGTGTCTAAATCAATTACAATGCACTTAGAGGTGTTTGCCTATCACTTGAAGGGCAAGGCAAGAGGATCGCAGGGATCTTAATATTTCTGTTTAGACAGACCTCTGAAATGTTGGCCACGCCAACAGCTGAGATCCAATATGTTGGCTTATGGAAGATGAGCTGAGGTCAGCCGTGACCTACTGGTGGGGTCTACCCCTTCCAGAAGGTCTCCCAGATGACTGCATGAAATAAAGGCCTCTCTGCAGGGACAGAGGAGGGTGGAGAGAGCCTTAGAGTTAGCACATGGGCTTGGCATGTTGAGCTCTTCATTTTGCTCCTCACACTTTGGAAAAGCTGGTAGGGTGCACTTAGCTGTGTAGCTGGCAAGTGCTGGAGCTTTAGGGAACGTATCAGGTTCCCACTCCAGCTTCCTCAGAGATGCTTTCCTGTTGGGTTGCCTGCTAGGGTGGCTCTGTATGTTGGCTGTATTTTGGGACATATAAGCTTCCTTCTACAGCATGCTATCATGACATGACTAAGGAGAAGTGGTGGCATGATGGCAGAATCTGGGAGGGGGTGCTGATTCCGACCTCCCAAATGCTACAGTGATGTGCAGGATGTGCCAAGCTGTGGTGAGCTCAGAGAACACAGCCAGGTCCCAGAGAGCAGCAGGTGAAGGCACCTCCAGTTGACTGAGTCAGGCTGTGGTCAGGCAAAGAGTGGACACAGCTTGACCCCCAGGAATGTTGCACAGAGCAGGACCCCTCTCCCTGTCCTTGTACTGCTATCGAGGTGCTCTGCCTGGCTCAGGGAACCTCGTCCCACTGCCACAGCCTCATCACAGCGCCTTGGTTTAAGTGCTCAGAGGAACATGGTTTGGGGACAGATCTGTAGGCTCTGTGCATCTTGGCCGAAGCAGTTTGTCCCTGAGCGGTAGTGAGGCAGAGAGGACAGTTACATTCTAACCGCATCCAAGCAAGTATTGCTCTGTTAGACCCACTCATTTTGGAGGAGTAATTAACACATTTCTAGTTGAGTTTCATGTGTTTATTTTAATCCAGATCTCTTCTTATTTTGTCTCTGTTTTGTGAAATAAGACTTCAAAGGAAGAAAGACACTCTGAACCCAGTTTGCTTTTATATTGGTCTAGAAAAGCCAATGGAGGATGCTTTGTTCTTCCAGTCCTCTGAGCTCCAGCAGCTGGAGCTTGCCTCACAGGGATGAGCAGGTCAATGTGTGCTTTGCTCATTAAACCCAGATGGGTTAAAAGCTCCTGCATTTTTAGGTGGGCTGGTGTTGTGCTGATTCAGCCTGATCACACAGGCCAACACTGAAATCAGCAACATCCCCTCAGGAGTCTTCTTTCACACAGTCCTGCCAGAGGTTCCTGTGGGCCCAGCTCCTCCACTGCCCACTGTGGTGCCACCATCACCTGCTGGACACAACAGACAGAGATGGTTCTTCAGTGGCCCTTCACATGGAAGGACACCACTGAGAGAGCTCAGCAAGGTGTGACCAGCCCTAACAGGAAGCTCTTCCAGTTGATCAGCTCCTAATTAATATAATCCTGGCCTCGCCAGCCACCCCTGGGTGAGGGTGGAACCACAGAGACACAGGTGGGCCAGGTTCTGCCTCTGGAACACAAAGGCAGTAGGAAAAACAAAACATTCTGCTGGGTTGTGACTCTTTCACAGGTCAACTCCAACTTGGGGCCCACAGCTCAGGTCCCAGCACTCCACCCAGTGAGACTGGAGCAGCAGCCCAGGGAGCCTCCCTCTTGTCTGCCACAGAGGAGGTGGGTTCAGCTCTGCTTTCCTGAGGGAGGAGAAGCCATTTCTCTGTGATCAGGTAAACGTGGCACATGCTGGGCAGTAGTGGATCCTGCTGGAGGAGCTGCCTGAGGTGGGGTCTCTGCTGCAAGAAGTGTTGGAAAGCCTGTGAAGAGACAAGCTCGTAGCCTGCAGCAAGGTGCTGTGTCTACTGGCATTCATCAGGCTGTCTGTGAGGGCAGTGAGTGTCGGTTCATTAGGAGTAGCTGCTGATTGCTCCTGAAACTGGAATTCATGACTCTGAGCTAGCATTTGAATGCACTTTTCCTTCTAGTCATCTCCAGGGAGCTCCTTCCCCTTGCTCAAAGGCAGGGTACAAATGGCTGGATGAAATTGCTGGTTGTCACGGACAAAAATTTGGGCTGGCATTGGTAGCTGTGAGCTTGCAAGAATTTTAAAAGTCGATTTGGGCTCCAGAAAGTTTCATTGCTCCATAGATAGAACATCCTCAAGGTTGCTTTTCTAATGTGCTTTTCAGAAATTTGCTGTGCAGACAGTTCCTCGCAGGTGTGAAGCCATTCCCAGGGCTTTCCCTCCTGGCTCCAAGGGGACTTTCTGCCAGGAGCCACTTCACTGCTCTTTGCTCAAGTCTTGTCTTTCCCTCTGTGGCCAGCCTCGATCATCCTGCTCGGTTTATAGCAGCTTTTGAATGTTTTATGCGTTACTTTCCCATTTGAAGTGAGTTGCGTTACTGCACTGGAGGTACAAAGTTTGTGTAATGGCTGCTGGTACAGATACTGGTATCCTATAGAGAGAACACCGCAAATAGGTCTTCCAGGAAAGACAGGGTGTGGCTGGTGATACCAAGAGTTCTCCAGATCTTTGATACAGTTCAGGTTTTAACATCCTCTCAGCTCAAAACTGACCCTCAAGAAGAGACAGAAATGGATGGACTCCACTCTCCTCTCCGCTTGAGTGACAGACTGCTGTAGTACTGACCCAAATCACACTGCAAACTACACTTGTAAACCACTGAGAAGCATTTCATCTCCAAGGGTACCAGTTCTACCCATGCAGTCTAGGGAAGGGTCAGCCAGTTGCACATTTCCCTTGTGCTGTGTCACATGGGAGCAGATACCAAGAAAGGTGGGAGCGGACTGTGTCCGCTGCAGTGTCAGTTAAAGTAACTGACACGGAATCACAGAATCTATGGTTGGAGAAGACCTTTAAAATCAAGTCCAACCCTTACCTAACTCTGTGAGGCCTACTTCTACACCATATCCTGAGCACCAAATCTAGATGGCTTTTAAATACATCCATGGATGGCAATTCAACTGCTGCCCTGAGCCACCTGTTCCAGTCTTTGATAACCCTTTCTGTGTAGAAGTTTTTCCTAATGTCCAACCTAAACCTCCCCTGGTGCAACTAGACACCGTTTCCTCTTGTCCCATCAGTTGTGACTTGTGAGAAGAGACCAACACCCACCTCTCCACAACCTCCTTTCAGGGACTTGTCGAGAGTAAGAAGGTGTCCCCTGAGCCTCCTTTTCTTCAGACTAAACAACCCCAGGTCCCTCAGCTGCTCTTCATAAGACTTACTCTCAAGACCCTTCCCAGCTTTGTTGCCCTTCTCTGGACCTGCTCCAGCACCTCGATGTCTCTCTTATACTGCAGCACCTAAAACTGAACCCAGTGCTCAAGGTGTGGCCTCACTAGTGCCGAGTACAGAGGGACAATGACTTCTCTAGTCCTTCTGGCCACGCTAGCACTGATCCAAGCCAGGATGCCGTTGGCCTTCTTGGCCAGATGTGCACACGCTGGCTCATGTTCAGCCAGCTGTTGACCAACACCCCCAGGGCCCTTTCTGCTGTGCAGCTTTGCAGCCACTCCTCCCTGTGAACCTGCTTTGGCAGGGCGGTTGGACTAGATGATCTCCAGAGGTCCCTTGCAACCTCTGCCATTCTGTGATAACGATAGACACCCTTCTAATATTAGTGGTACTGAAATGATCTCCAGAGGAGGTTCCCCAGTCCCAGCTATGTAGGTGATGGAGCAGGCAGGACAACCCAGTATCTCAGTTTTTGTGTTACAGGCTGAGCACTGTCAGTGTCCCTCGTTCGGAGCTTGACTGCGAGCTTGGCCTTTGTGGTAGCCTGGAGGGAGCACTCGGCTCTGGCACAGCATTTCTCTTTGCCAGATCTTCAGGCCCTCTTACCAGATACCTCAATGTAGCAAAGCATTTATGCCTTAATGAAAGATTCGTTTTAATTAGTTACATCCCAGCTCCTGGTAGCTGCCTGTAATTCTTACCAGACTAACGATGGGTCAGGAGGAGCATCTTTTGGAAATTAAATAGATCTCTCTGAGCTTTAGTTCCTCTTCCCCGTTCATAGCGTATCACACTCGGTTACTGTGTGTTAGGCTGTACCTGGACGCTGGGCTGAGACAGGACATTTGGTGGTAGGGGGGACACTGACTTTCATCCAGGTCTGAGGATGTTGTAGGCTGTGAACAGAACGATGACGTTTTTCTCCCCAGTTCCGTAGCCAAGCGCATTCCAAGCCGTCACTTGTGTACAGGACACGGGGAGTGTGTGTCTCCACCATGGGGCGTGAGTTACAAGGAGAAAAAAAAACAAAAAGAAAATTGCTTTTTTTTTTTCCAAAATGGAATACATAGTAAATATTTCACAACCCCATAAATAAGAAATGATTGGTCTGATCTTTTAAAAACATATTTCCCTTCGGGCTCTGACTAAGCATGAGAAAGTTCAGCCTAAGAGGGAATTCATTTGAAAAAGCAGTGAGAGGTTAGGAGCGAGGACGTGGGCTGGGATATGCCTTGCAAGCCAGGGAGGCATGGTGCTAACACCTCGCATGTGCAAAAACGTTTTGAGGGTTGTGAATTTAAACCGTGAAATTAATACAGTCAAAATGAAGGTTTTCTTGCCCAGACCTTACTCACACAGGGTATGGTGATTTTAATGTTTTGAGTAGTGATGGAAAGGTAGGTAAGTGGTTTTCTGCTGTTAATTTAAGGCTAAGGAAGCACCTTTAGCATCTCCATTTCTTGATTACTTTTAAATACTCAAATTCACAACCTTAATGTTTCCTTAAAGGAAATTTTAGCTTTTATGTTCTTTTACTTTCTAAGGGGAGTAACAGAGCAAAAAATGGAACTTTCACTGTTGTGCTTGATCAGACTTACTAGTGCCTTGCCCAGTTAAAAGGGTAATGTAACGATGCGCGTGTGCGCGCGCCCACGGACACGTGCTGAAGTGAACGCTTAGTCATTTACAACTTCACAATTAATTTTTCCATGTTCTTATTTAATAATTCTCCCACTCCTTGGGGAGAGCTATAAAAATGAATTTTAGCTTTCTAATGTGTTTGCATTTCAAGTAGGTAAAGCCCTTTTAGATTCCCACTTGTCTAACACGTAGATGAATATCTTTGTCTTCACATTTAAATGACCAATGGGCTGAGACCAAGAATGATACATTTTGGTGTAGGAGGAGGAGGTTAAGAAAACAAGGAGCTTAGTTCTGGGATCTACAGCACGAAGAAATGTTGGCCTTGAGAGCTGAGATATGTTCCTTCGGTGCTGTGCTTGTTACCTTTCTCACAAGCCTATTTCTTTGTAGCTCTGGGGCTGGGATCATTCATCCTCCCCTGGAACAAGACTTTTTTGGCAAGGTGCAGTGCTCTCTGTTGGACCTTAACCCAGGTTACTCCTGGCTTGCTCTGACACGCTCCTTCTCTGAGTACATTGCAGAACTGGAATGGGAGGGAGTTTGTCAGTGCCTTTTCTCAGGTTTTCTCTAGCATGGGAGCTCTGTTTCCCTTTGCCCGTCTCGCTCGCTCTGACCCAGCGCCTTCACATTGCAGCACCAAGCTCTTTTTTGAGGCTGGCTGAAATTGGGAACAGTTCCTGGACCTGATTTTAATAGATGTGAAGTTGCTTTTCTGACGTAACTGTTATACTAAGGGTTCTTTTTTGGATGGTCTCATTTTGGGTGTCTTGCCTTTTACCCACGCAAGGTGTGCTCAGACACATGACACACGCTGTCATGCTGGAGGTGCTGATGTTTGTGCAAGTCCTGCAGTTCCTGAGCTCTGGAGAGGACCAGTTTCTCTGTATGTAGTTTTAATCTAAGATTTTACACAAGGAGGCTTTCAAGTTGTCAATCTGTGATCCTCACATGATCATACACAGAAAATTGCTCATACACCCCTAGAAATCAGATTTCTGCCCCTTTCCCAGATAATGACCAAACAGAGCATGTTTACAGAAGTCTGGGTGTTAGTACTTGGCAACAAATCTCTTACAGAGTTCCAAGGCAGCAAAACTGATGGAGAAATATATTGATTCTAATAAGAAAGGATGAGAATTTTAGTAATTCCAAACTGATGGGATCATCTATCAGTTTGTCCTGAAAATGCCAGGAGAGCTTTCCTGAAGGCAGAAACACATCCCTCCAGCGTTCACTGGGAGGAGATGCACTTTCCATCTGCCCGCATGGGCTCAAGTTGAGCAACAAAAGAGGTGCACAAATAGCAATGCCCAGAATTATTCCAGATTCTTCTTTCAGCCTGGAAGAGTCTGTCAGTCTGTCGAGCTGCTTGTTGGCATTTCAACAGTCGAACCTGAGTAGCACATAAAAATTAAAACTCTTCAAGTGTTTAAGTTCTCCATATTTTCACTTCTGAGGGTGTTCATAGCCAGGAAAGGCAGAGCAATACGAGGATTGCCTTCATAAAACCTCTGCCTTTCAACTTCAGCAAAAAGGCCAGAGTTCTTGATCATCTTGGGTGATTGTAGAGAGGAGGGTTCTGCATCCTTATTTTAACTTGATTCTGTTCTTTATAAAGTTCTGTGGAGCCAGAATTTCTTCTTCTTATGCTGCTCAGGCATTTAACTATCACTTTTCCTTTCCACCTTGGAAACTAGGCCATGATACTCCATGTGAATTCCCATCTGGAAATTACAGTAAGCACAAAATTTCTAGTCATGGATAAATGAGTAGGAAGAAGTCAAGATGAGGTTTGCTTTTCCTTTGTGAAACTCTCAGTGCTACGTCTTTTAATCTAAAGAGTTGTGAAGTAGATAAGTTGTGTTCCAGCCAAGCCATTTTGATTCCAAAAGGAGGTTAAAATCAAATGGCCTTTATTGTGTGTTGGGTGCGACTTCACGGTGTGGCCTGAGCTGAGCTCTTCAGGTGGAGATTCAGCATCCCTTTTGCTAGAAAAGAGAAATCTTCCTGCGTCAACAAGTTAGGTATGTACAAGTACACCTATTTGTTATAATTGTGCAGGCTTGGGGCTGTTCACTGTCAAATTGATCAAATTGCTGGAGCGGGTGCAGAGAAGGTGGTGAGAGGTCTGGAGAATATGTCGTATGAGGAGAGCCTGAGGGAATGGGGCTTGTTGAGCTTGGAGAAGAGGAGGCTGAGAGGAGACCTCATTGCTCTCTACAACTACCTAAAAGGGGGTTGTGGTGAGGCTGGTGTTGGTCTCTTCTCCCAAGTAACTAATGACAGGACAAGAGGTAACGGCCTCAAGTTGCACCAGGGGAGGGTTAGATTGGTATCAGGAGGAAGTTCTTTACTGAAAGAGTGGCTGGGCATTGGAACAGGGGTTAGGGAGACGTTCGACAAAGGTTGGACTAGATGATCCTAGAGGTCTTTTCCAACCTAAATGAATCTAGGATTCTATGATTGCTGGTTGTAGCACCTTCAACACACTGTTTCAACATTCTTTATCTTACATCTAGTTACAGTATGAATAAAAAAGAATCCAGCACTGCCCTGAAGTGACACCAGAATGAAAAAGTATGAAACTAGGTCTGCTGGTGTTAATTCCGTTGTTTGGTGTGTCTGAATTTTATCATGGAGTCTGAGTGTCCTGGTCATAATACTGATTTGGGGGATAATTGTAAAACACCACAATATTTTCACATTAAATTGCTGATACTTGTGGTCTGTTTGGGTTCCACTTTAACCTGCTTTTAACTATGGGAGAAGGAAATTCCTTGATGTGTTACATCCTGAGAACACCTGGGAAGTCTTTCCTCTCTCAACATTCACTGAGTAGGACCCAAAACACCTTTTCCCCACAATATTTTAAAAAAATCGG
Source organism: Coracias cyanogaster (assembly GCA_033124195.1). NCBI lineage: Eukaryota > Metazoa > Chordata > Aves > Coraciiformes > Coraciidae > Coracias > Coracias cyanogaster. The sequence continues at coordinate 28,462 of JAVSBS010015412.1, read as the reverse complement.
AGTATGTGACCATCAGACTATTATGAACAAGAGCACTGCCTTTCAGAAATTAATTCAGGATATCTCCCTCTGGATGGAATTTCCTGCTATTCTGGCATCAGGTTTCCAAGCTGGAGGGATTACATACCGCCCTGGATGGCCTGCGTTTAAATCTCCACCGTGCGGATGCATTCAGCTGGCACGTGGTTTGGATAAAGTATCAAAGAATTCAGAGAATTCACTGGCCACCTACTTGAAAGCAGCTTAAAATTAACGCTGTAAGATGAAGTCAATCCTGTAGCTACTGAATGCATCCTCCACAGCTCTTCCTAGGAGCTGGGACTAAGCTCTGAAATGCTTCAGCGAGAAACTCAGCACAAGCCGGTGGCTCCGTGCCCTCTCAGCTGTCATTGAGCCCCTTGGCAGCCTGAAGGTGAGCTAACATCTTGCTCCATTTGTTGGGAATTTCAAGGGATTTGGTCCCTCTGTGTGAAGGTTTGGGATTTCTCTTCTCTTGGCTGGGTCGTTTGCAGGCTGAGGACCCTGCTTTAGGAAGCACGGGAAGCACCATACTAGGTGAAGCCAGCGTGTTCCTTGACGTCTCCTGCATTCCTGACAAAGGCCAAATGTTTGTGGGAAGGAAGTAAATGATCGTGAAATGAGTGATTTTGGAATCGTTTGCCCACAGGGAAAGCTTTTTCCTAACCCCCACTTAGGATCTGGCTTGTGCCTTTGTGTGTGAGGGTTTCTGTCCTTTCCAAATTTCTGGATTTTATTATTATTTAATCCTTACTAATGTAACTCTGGATACTTTAATCCTCTTAAGGGGTTGCTGCTGACTTTGGGCTCAGTCCTGCTCCCTTTTCAAGGAATTTTACCATTAGACACCTTGAAGTTGAGCTTGCACTTACATTGCAACTGATTTTACTGGCAGCTCAGCTTGGCTGTAAAACACAGTTGTTAAGCTCCTAACTCTTGTGCAAGAACACGGTTTGAAGGAGGAGTAGATGGAGGTCTACAGGCAGTAGTGTCTGCAGACTTGCATTCTGCTTCTCCCTCCTGCCAGTCGAGCATCTAGAAGGAAGCCCCTAAAGATGCCAAAGGGTTCGCTCAAAGGAATTGTTCATGAACCTGCGCGGGGAATATCTTGCTAGCGTAGGAAGCCATAAATATGTTCCTTTCCATCTAGGTGCCCCTCTGGCTGCGGAAAGGGAGAAGAAGCCTCTCTCCAGAGCTGTCTTTGTGCTGCCCTGGGTGGAATCCACAGAAACAAGTGAGGGTTCCAGGTGTTTCTGCTCCGGGCTGGGTTGTAAGGAAGATTGCTTCCTTACTCCGGGACTTCTGGGGAGGCTGCTCAGGGAGTCTGTGCCCTGGACACAGCTCGGAAAGGTGTTACCCCATAGCAAGTGTGCAGCACGCCTCAGAAAATGCCAGCCTTTCCTGCTTCTTTGCATCAGGTGGTTTAGTCATGGTGGCTTTGCTCTTACTGAAAAGTGTTGGAGTTGCTTGTGGTTCCTTTCAGTGAGGCAAACATCCCAGGAAAGGTGATGGTTTTTTTAGGTACTGCTGCACAGCCGTTCACCAACTCCAGCCTCTGTGTTTGTCACCAGGAGGACTCGTAGGACGCTAGCAGATCTTCAAGAAGAAGTTAAGGAATGTAAAACTGAGCATCAGAGCATCTCATGGACTGTCCTGCAATCCGCTGGCCATGGCTGCAGGGACGATGCTGATACTCAGAAAGCCTGTTTAGGAGGAGAGGCATCACAACCTTAAATAGAGCAGTGGTAGATAAATGTATTGCAGTGGGCTGAACTGTAAGAAATCCAGCCCCTCTCCCCTTTCAGAGATGCTGCAGGACTTTATGAACTGTTTGGGAAACCGTGTTTCCCAGAGTGAGCCAGGAGTGTGAAATTCCTGGAGTTTGGTGCTTCCTTGGCCATTCTCAAACCTGTTGTAAAGGTGCCACCCTGACCATGGAGCAGGACAAGCCATGCTCTCCAGACTGCCCTTGCTTCTTTTTCCTTCTTTTTTCTTGACTGGAACCTGGAGCCCTGCTGGATTTTAGGAATAATTCAGCAGGCTGTTGGAATCTATTGACATTCAGCAGCTTTGCTCTTCTGCATTTGGAGACTCTCCCTACTAGACAGCTGTTCTGCAGTGCTCTGTAAGAGTAGGATCACTTAGGATTCAAGAGTATCTGCAAAGTGCCTGGCTGCTGTGAGAGCTCCTCTATCAAGTAGCTTTTGTGGCTTCTTCTGTTTGAAAGGTCAGTATGAATGCTGTGTCAAGTGAGGATTGTTCTTCACCTTGGAGAGGTCCTTAAGAAGCTCCCGCAGTGTCCTGTGTGGAGACCCCATCGTTGTGAACCCTGGACGGGATGCACTGTCAGGACTGCAGTGATGCCATCTGGTTGATGTCTGTAACTGTTTCCAGTTTGGGTTTCTGTGACGCTGCACAGAGCTCCCTGAGCCCGGTGGAAACCAGTTTATACAGTTTTTGTGGTCTTGGGTTCCTGCACTTGAAACTGGTCTGTATTTCTAGCTTGTGATACAGAAGTCACAGAATCGCAGTATTGCCCAGATTGGAAAAGACCTTTAAGATCATTGAATCCAGTCGTTAGCCTAACACTGACAGGTCCTCGACTAAACCATATCCCTGAGGAGTATGTCTGCACATCTTTTAAATACCTGCAGGGATGGGGACTCCACCACTGCCCTGGGCAACCCATTCCAATGCCTGATAACCCTTTCAGTAAAGAAATCCTAATATCCAATCTAAACTTCCTTTGGCTCCACTTGAGGCTCTTTTAATAAACACTAAAAGCTCTTCTGGAAGAGATAAATGATAAACTTATTTTAACTGGCTGGCATTCTGAAGAAGAAAGACTGTGACTTGGCTTAATAAACTACAAATGAAACAAAAATGGAGAGGTATCTGTATGGTCTTTGTTTACCTACTACACCAGTTTCCCCTCCTTTGGATAAATTGTTAGGGATAACCTGTTAGAGGTATGCACATTTGTTTTTTTCCATTCATCATTATACGAAAGCCAACACTATTTTTAGTAGCAGAGGTGGGAAGGAAAATATTTTTGACTTCCCATTAGTTCATATGTAGCTGATAAAATCTTACTGTATACTAAAACAAACAAAAATGTAAAAGATGAGTTATCACACTTGAAATAGAAGTAAATTCTGAGCAATGTATTTGAGGACTTCCTTTGTCTACCCAAATGGTTTAAGGTATTTTAGTAGAATGAAGGCTCCCCTGGTGGTCTACAGGCAGAAATTAGTTCAGAGGACTTTTGTTTTATAATGCACCTTTCCTGAGATGTAATTCCTTTGAATTGAAAATACTGCATTCACATAGCTTTAATTGCACATCCTGATGGAAAAATCTGTAGGGTTCTAGATAACCTGAGCAGATGAGAAAGGCTTTAGTAAATCCCAGATGTCTGACATTAGGCTGTTCCACTTCATGGATACATATACTGTAAAAATAATGTATACATAACACGTCTCCTGAAAGTTTTGGGAGACTGTTCAGTTTTGAATGAAGTCAGTTAAGCTTATGTCCTGTATGCAAACACCTCTGAGAGCTAGGTGATAGTATGCTCTTAAAGGACTATCCTTCAAGAGCCCTCCTCCAACAGAACAGAGCTTATTTTGTCTGTAAGTTAACTGCCAAATAGTCAGCTCAACAGCACAGTTTGTGCAAGGCTTTTTACAAAAATTGACTGTCTCTGTACTCATTCCCTCCCCACCAGACCATCTGCTGCTGACCGCTCTTGGGAGTGCTGCATGAAGTGAGAGTACAGCCCTGTGAAGGATGGCAGCTTGGTGTTTGGGTGGATTTTCTGGGCGGACTTTCTGGGCTCGTTTTGTAGCGGGGAGGGAGATATTTGGCATCATTCTGCATCCAGGCAAATATAAGGTATCCAGATTCTTTGCAGGACAATCTGGTGTGGATTTTCTCTGGGAATAATGCATTTTATACTTGAAATTATTTTGATGTGAATATAAAGAAGAGCGTATTTTGAAAGAAACACATCATTCTGGAAAAAAAATAAAAACACCATGCTAGTTGGGATTTTCTGTGGAAAAATTTGAATTCAGGTAAAATTAACCACATTTCAGCCTTAGTTCAAAGGAATGCATATTCTAGGGGCATGCACAATTGAAATGATAGTAAATGCTTAATATTCACCCAATGGTAAAGGTATTTCCATCACCAATTTTTTCACTCATTTAGCAGTTTCCAAAGATATTACAAGATCTCAGCCTTCTGTGGGATTAGCTGTGCTAGGAACATACACCTTAAGCTAAGGGTAGTGTTGCGGTCATCTGTTCTTGAGAAAACTTTGACAAAGGAGCACCTCAGCACCTTTCGTGTCTGACAGCACAGCTGTTAGCAGGTGTGGCATGCCACACTTGCTCTGTGATGGCTTATACCAAAGGGTGTAACGACTTCTGTTATCATTCATCACAAGGGGTGCCCAGGTAGGAAGGCTCCTTGATTCTGGCAGCAGTCCTAAATTTCCATGATGAAAAAAATCAATTCTAGTATAGAATCGTTGTCAGCAGCAGTGTGTAAGCCTGTATAGCTGATACTAGGCAAAAGTTTGATGTAGTAGCAGTCTTCCAGTTGTTTTATATTTTAAAAGGAAAAGTGACAAAATTCTGAACCCAGCCCATATAGGTTCTGCAGTTGATATGGGTAAAATTTCTATGGGACTGTTGAGGACTCGTCAGTGTTAGATTAATGATTGTACTCGATGAACTTGGAGTCTAGGCAATTCTGTGATTCTGTAAACACCTCCAGCATTAATGGTCAAGACTGTTGCATTACCTGTAACCCAAGTTATGACAAGTCAAAACCTGCTGAGAGTTCCATTAGCTTAACTAGATCTGACTGAGATGATGATGCTGGGGAATCTCTGCTGTTAGTGAGAGGTGTCCCTGCCATGCTAGGGGGGTTGGAACTGGATGATCTTTGAGGTCCCTTCCAGCCCAAACCATTCTATGATTCTATGACTTCAGTGCTAATTTTTCTGTCTATTTTTATCTATGCAAGCATTGTGCATCATTTGAGGAATAACTATGCAAACAGTTTTCTATACTGAGAGAGACCTGAAGTCAGTGGGTCAAATGTGTATGGGAAACACTTGTTGAAAGGCTGCTTAGATTCTCACTCTCCAAACTGGTATTCAATTTGTCAGCACCATGGTGTAACAGTTACACTTTTGGTCAGCATAGAAGCCAAGAAAAGAGGCTAATAACATTTTTCATTACTTTGCTCTTTGTACTTACACTATGGACTCTTAAATTAGGTGCTTTCCGGTAGACTCTACTCATGCATTTCTGTTAGTGGTCTAATACTTGGTAGCTTCAAGCCTTTGAAATAGGAGCCCTTACAATTTCATCTCTCTTTTTAAAGAAATACATTGTCTTCCTTTGGCAATTTTCTCTATTTAAATGATAAGATGCATGCCCTACCTAAATTTAATTTAACAAAATTAATTAATCCTATTTAATGTCCAGAATTGCATATGGATTTTCTAAGTGTCAGTTTAAGTTGTTCTGCAAGAGCTAATTCATGGCTTCTGGAATGAAGCTGGTTTTGGCAGAAAGACTAGGTCTGCTTCTGAATTGATAGCTTACTGCTTGGCATACTATCTTGTTGAGCAATGAGTTAGTCACAGGAAATGCCTGTACTATTAAATAACACATGCCCATGACAGAAGTGTAAGCACTGGCTCACAACCATCAGTACTGTTCAATGTGTTGGCATGACCTCTGGTATCCTCTGGGGCCTATAGCAGCCCAGACTGCCATCAGAATAACTTCCACATGCAAATCTTATTCAGTGATGGTTTCAAATATGAACTCAGAGAGATGCAACCAGCAGCTATGGATGAGTGACAGTACAGTTGAGGGACTACAGCCTTCACAACCCAGGAGCCAGCGTACTTTTCTCTTTCAGTGCCTTCCTCCTTTGCAGGTAGCTGGTGGGCCTCTCAGGACCAGAATGAAAAATGCACAGCTCAGAGACATGCCTTGAGGTATGGAAAGATTATTGCTGATTGCAGATATAAGGACAAATTTCTGTAAAATATTCTGAGTTAATGTCTAGTTGATTGTAAGAATACCCTTGTGCGTGTCAAGAGTTAGAGCTGGGCTGGCCACGAGATGAATGACAGATGCTCTCTGTTAACCCCTCTCCCTTCCCAAAGTAGAACAGAAAGTGAATAAGGGAGAAATTTATGGATTGAAAAAGAAAACTAAAACAGTTTTAATGAAAATAAGAACAATAAAATTATATATATAAAAAATCAATATTGAACCCAACCCCCCCGATGGCAAGAGCATTACAGTTACGACTGATGTTGTGGAGCAGGGACTGGGGAAGTCCCAGACTGGACTCAGTGGCAGATAGGAACCAGGTTCAGGAGCTGGAATCTGGAACTGGAATTAGGAATGTATGGATTAGGATGAAAGGCAGAACAGACAGAGTCCTTCTCAGATGCTGGCAATTGAAGATGAGAGCTTAGTTCTTGTAATCCCTCATCTTTATATAGAATATGGTGTATGTGGAATGGAATACCTCATTGGTAAGATTAGGGTCATCTGTCCTGTCTGCTGCTCCCCATAGGTGTGACCTCTAAATTTCTGCACCCCCAATGTGGTACACAAGATTTAACAGTGACCTCGGTTTCTATGGAAGCAAGTATAAGCAGAGCCTTCCTGCATACTGATCCTTCGTAGTAAATATATATATATCAAGTGCTAGCAGTTCTAGAAGCAGACACTGTCTGCAAAAATATGCCATTAACTTCAGAAAGTGCAGTTACTTAGAAGAGAGCTGAAAAGTAAAATCACTGAACAGAATTAGTTCTGTTCTAGCTCAAACCAGGACAGGACATAACCTTGCTCTATGAGGCTAGAAGGTCTAAAGAGAAAAACATTTTGGATCCCAGAATTGCCTACCAAAATGTTTAGATGGACCAAGGAAAAAGACTGCTCCATTGGATTGGTTCTGTCACCGGCACTGACTCGGCCACTTAGCAGGGTGGCAGAATCTTGAGCAGAGCTGTAGGGACATATGGTGGTTTCTGCACTTGCTTTTCCTCACTGAAACTATTCCCAGGGACTGTCAGGAGGGAAGTAGCTCCTGGCTCATTCATGGAGCAGCTCCTGGGGAGCCACAGGGAAAGTTCATACCGGTACAGACCACCCCTGTGACATGACCTGGTCCTGCTCAAAGAGAACTGCCTGTTCTGGGAGACAGAGCAGGTTGGTTGGGTACGTGGGTATTGGCATCTCCTAAACCATCAGCAGCTTGCCCAGCTGGGCAGTGCTGATATATTATTTAGCCAGGTGAGACTGAAGGTCGAGGCTGCTGAAATAGAAACTGGGAAGGATGGAATACCTCCCTTTTACTTACCTGCTTCCATGCACACCTGGATAATGTCTATTTAGATAGCAGTTAAATATATTTTAAAAATATATTTTAAATAATATTATTATTTATATTTTATATTATATTCAATATCATGTTATTATTTTATTATTATATTAATTATATTTTAATATACTTTTCCCCCTCCCTTGTGGTAATGAAATAGATTTTCAAAAGAAAGAAGTTGCTAAAAGCTGTGTCATAGCCTTTTAGCTGGGGAGTTACAGATGCTGTGATGGTGAGATGTTGGCAGATGCTTGTGTAGGGGTAACATTAGTAGAGAGGTGGTAGCAGATTATATGTGAAGAATAGAGAAGAGAGGATAAGAATGTAGACCCTCAGTTATAACAGTGAACAGCGTGACTCATGGAAAAGAAGAGTTAGGGGCTGTCAGCATGCATACAATCTATTCCATGCATATAGCACTGGGGGAAGGCAAGGCACAGGCAGAGGAGGAGTTGTGTTTAGGGAAGGAGGGGGTGAATGCTGCTAAATGCCTGTGGGGATTTTGATGGAAAATTTCATCATCCAAATGGCCACCTCTGGTTTTGGAATTACAAGAGGCAGACAAGTGTGCATGGCCATCTGTGCCAGTAAGGCCAGGCAGTGTGTATGGGAACTGGAGGGCCCAGCCCTGCTGCGATCCCTCTGTCTTGCATGAGGATGCTGATAAGCCATTTGGGTTGTGCAGCAGGCAATGGCATGATAAGTGCTGTTGAAGATATGAAGTTCTAGGCTGTCCCTCAGTGCTTACCACCTTGTAGTCAACCAACTGGACACATGTTCCACTGTGGTTGTTGCAAACTATGGTTAGAGAGAGAAAACAACATTTTGCATCTTACAGTACTAAGATAGTGGTCCCAGCAGCTACCTCTAATTGCAGGCAAGAAGAGCATGTCTGAGGAGCAGTGCCATTACACCTAATGATAAATTCCTGTGGGAACTACAGAGATGAACAAAATTAACATGCTATGGAGCCCCTAATGGAGGACACTTGCCTGGATCCAGCCTGAAGAATAAGGCAGGGCTACAGACAGGCCATAAAAGACATCTAAAGATGTCTGACAAGCATAACAAGAAAATACAGGTATAGGTGGAATATCCACAGCAGACGACAGGATGTTATCCCACCTGGTGCCCAGCACAGATTTCCAGTCTGCAAGAACGGTACAACGTGTGCTGAAAGGTTTTATACCTGGCTGTCTGCTTCATCAATGGAGTGAAGAGAGTGTGACCACCTAGTGAGGATTCATAAAGGCCAAAGCATGTCAGAATTCCTCTGAGCTAGGACTGGCTATCAACAATTTGCAACTTGGATGCAATGATTATATTCTGCGGGTTACTTTTAGCAGTGAGGATATGAATCAGTCTGTGCCATTTGGCCTTTTAGCTCAAGGGTCCTTGGCCCTCTTTTTGTCAATATAACCAAATTTGTTTAGGCTTACTGAGGTTTCACTCTTCTTCAGCTGGATCTCTAAGTTTCCACTCTCAAATCCATAACTGCATGTCTTAGAGAAAGTGTACAAAACTGGTGGAGTATCACAGAATAAGAAAAGAACAGGTTATAAGTAGAGGAAATCTGAGAAATTATTGACTTGCAGCTTAACTTCAATTAAGAGAAAAAATTCTGGAATGGAAAAAAATCGAACCATCTGTAACCTCCTGGAAAATCATCATAGAGATGAATAGCTTCCAGCATGGTCCATTTGTTCAACCCAGTTCTCTTCTGTGACAGTGTAATTGGCCAGTGGGTAAAGGAGACACATTAGAAGTCACATTTTGAGATTTGTAGAGCTTTTTCTACTCCCTTGCATCACATTTTTGCAAATATGCCCTGAATTAAATTACAGGGTGAAAAGCCAAACCAGTTGGATAATCATGCCCAGAAAATTAATCTATCTGACCCAATACAGATATCAAATGAGGTTTCACAGGGTTTTTGAAAGGAATAATGAGTTAGCCTATTATCTACAATTTTAATAGCAAGCTAGAGGCAAGCAAACTGAAGGACTAGCTTAACAATAAAACCAGTCCTGATAAACTCAGGATATAATCAGAAATAAGAATAGAATTTAGAATCATAGAATGGTTTGGGTTGGAAGGGACTTTAAAAGGTCTTCTAGACCTAGATCAGGTTGCTCAAAACCCTGTCCAGCCTGATCATGAACATTTCCAGGGACAGGGCATCTACCACCTCTCTGGGCAACCTGTCCTGGTGTTTTGCCACCCTCATCATAAAAAAATTCTTCCTTATGTCTAGTTTAAATTTCTCCTCTTTTAGTTTAAAACCATTAGCCAGAACAGGCCCTGCTAAAAAGTCTGTCCCCTTCTTTCTCACAAACCCCCCTGAAGTACTGAAAGGCTCCCTGGATCAATAAGGTCTCTCCAGAGCCTTCTCCTCTCCAGGCTGAACAACCTCAACTCTTTCATCCTTTCCTCATAGCGGAGTCCTTCCAGCCCTCTGATCATTTTTGTGGCCCTCCTCTGGACCCAATCCAACAGGTGTATGTCTTTCTTGTTCTGAGGGCTCCAGAGCTGGACACAGTATTCCAGGTGAGGTCTCACCAGAGCGGAGGGGCAAAATCACCTTGCTTGACCTGCTGGCCACATTTCTTTTGATGTAACCCATGATATGGTAGGCCTTCTGGGCTGCGAGTGCACATTGCCAGCTCATGTCCAGCTTTTCATCCACCAGATCCCAAAGCACTTCTTAGCAGGGCTGCTCTCAATACTTTCAACTCGCATCCTGTATTGATACCAGGGGTTGCCCCAACCCAGATGCAGGACCTTGCAATTTAGTGGGGGAACTGTAAGGTTTTAAATTCAGTAGGGATGTTCAAAGGAGCAAATATATGATGGGTGGTTCAGAAAGCCTTTTGGAAAAGGAGGCAGGGAATCACGGGATTTGTGATGTGATATGAATCAGAAGCATCATGCTGGGGTTTTTTTTTGGCACAGAAGGAAGCATATGTTGTATCAATAAACATTTGTATTGCCTGCAAAGTACAGAATGTATTCCCATTCTGCTCAACATTTTCAAGGCCTTATCCATAGTGATTTGTCCACTTTTTAGGCAGTACAATTCAGAGAAAATATGGACTACTTGGAGATTTTCCAGAGAAGAAAGGCTGGTGTGATAATCTGGTTTAGAACTGCTCCTATTCGATGACAGAATGTTGAATGTAGCAGGTCTTCTAATAAATAAAAGATGTTGTGAATCTGTTCAACAAGCCTGTGATGCACAGGATGGTAACTTTTGTTAGTGGGTTCAAACCACAGTGTTGCGGTCTGGTCGCCAGCGTCCGTACCACCTCCCAAAAGGGGAGAAAGGAAGAAAGGCCACTGTGTATTTGTATTTCCTTTCTTTCCTGAGCAAACTGGAAAGACTGTGTGAAACAGTGTGATGGATTGCTGGAAGAGTCTGTGGCACCTCTGCTCTGGAGAGCTCATAGAAGAGGTGAGGCTTAGTCCAGTGTTTTGTGTGTTTTATGCAGAACAAGTTGTCTAAAAATTTTCACTGTAATATTGCTAGCTTATGTAAGGGACACATTCTTAATAAGTTAAGTAAAAATTCTTGTCTTGATGTCAAGAGTGTTCCTGACTGAATTTTAACCTGGGTAAGGAAAGCAAGAATTTTAGCCAAGTAGAAGAAAACAAAATGGGAGAATCCTGAGTTTGAGGCTACAGTTGTAGTTCCAGCAATAGGAGAAAGTATTGGAAATTCTAGCATTCCAGCCTGCCTCATGCTATTTACCACCTTACATGCTATCAGAATGGTTCATGGTCTGACTGACACATTGTACACTATCTGACTGTATATAGCTGTGCAGCATATGTTAGGAAGAAGATAAGGGGCATCTGTACAGTGCAACACAGCTCTCAGGCCTCAGAACAGCTGATACCTGCAGAAAAAAAGCAGATAAACTGGTGATACAACACTCTTGCAAGCAAATTATTTGAGTGTCAGCTGTTCAGACTCCCATCACAGTCCAGCTGCTGTTAAGTCTTGGCTGTTCACTGACTGGTGACAGTTCAGATGACAAGGCTACACAGGAAGATGAGAAGCCCTTCTCTACTGGTCTGAGGTCTCACAAGGTGGTGTATGTTTTGGAGACACTTGCATGTCTTCCCTTGCTGAAAGTATAGACCTGGTTACTCCTTACAAGCCTGTTGGGTATTGCCATTGATTTTAGAGGAGCAGATAACATGCTGTGCATGATGTGTCCATCATGGGCTGGAGTGGCATGCAAATTATGTACAATAGTATCTAGAGTTTGGAATTTTTTTTCCACACTAGTGTGATAGTGGGATTACAGCCAGCCTACTCAGAAAAACTGGCAGCCAGCCCTTACCTAGCTCTGCAGTACTTGGCTGGTGTGATGGAACGCTTCTCATTGCTAATATGGTCCACAGAAAAAAAAATGATGCCGTTTTGTTGGTATGATACAGTCCTTCCATGATTTGGTGCAGGAACTTTTAAGCTTTGAGGAATTTGCAATGATGAACCTCTTTTTTTTTTTCCTGATAAAAGTCTTCTGAAGCATGGCCAAGTTACCAGGCTTCATGCTGCCACTGATCTGCCCCGTGTGGGGGAAGGCAGAACAGTTTGTGAAGGTCACTGGAGAGCAGCAGCATTTATATCTATTGCCTTCAGCTGAGCACTTCTCTTCATTTCAATGCAGCTGTTGTGAGTTGGCCTGACTGTATAGTTTAGGATGAGCCTGAGAGGTACAAGCAGGTGTATATTTATTAATCTCTGTTGATGCCATCCCTTCGCACCAGAATAGAGGACTGGGTATAGAGGATTCAGTAACATTTACCTAGAGCAGAGCTAGAGCTTATTGAAGGTTGCCTTAGTTACAATAAGCAGCTAATGACTTTCAGAGGTCAGAGTTTTTTAGGAAGAGAGTAGTCAACTAAAGTGTTCAGGGACAAACCACTACAATTCAAAAAGCCTGCCACCTGTATAAGGACCACTGTTTTCCCTCTTTATCTGCCCTTTTTTGGGGAAAAGAATCAGAACCTCAGGCTGAATTGTGTAGATAAGAGGACATGGAGTTTAAAAACAGGTAAAAAAGAGAGAAAGGGACTTTAGGAGAGGAAGAGAGCTAAATGAGAGCAAACTCAAGGGAAAACATGGAAATTTATCCAGAATTCACAGAATGACAGAGTGGTAGGGGTCGGAAGGGACCTCTGGAGTTCATCTAGTTCAACCCTCCTGCCAAAGCAGGTTCACCTAGAGCAAGTTGCACAGGTTTTCATCCAGGTAGGTTTTGAATAGCTCCAGGGAAGGAGATTCCACAACCTGTGTCTCTGTGTGTCTCTGCTGCCCAATAAGGATTTGCAAAGTGCAAGAGCTTCCAACCTGTGATGTCCTGGAAGGGTATCTATCAGTCTTAAAAGTTAGAAGCACAGACTTGCATGTCAGTTGGTGGTGTGGTGTCACTTCTGCTGCTGTGGTTTGTCTTTACAGAAGATAATGTCATTACTGCCTAACTGTTAGGTCTGTAATCTGGTGCTCCAGACCTCAGCATGGCTAAATTCTTGTTGAAAGAAGAGGTCAGTATTCTACAACATGTCCTTCATTTTGCATGACATACTCCCTAGTTTATGTGCTTTGACCAGTTTCTGCTTCCTGTGTGAGCAGCTTAATGTACGAATCTGCAGAGCTAAATTTACACTAAAGGCCTGTTGAAAAGTCCCAATTTTGCAGCCTCAGTGCATACAAGTTTTTATTTAAAAACCAAACAACCTCTGAAGACTGTAGAAGGCATATGGTATAAGTGTGTGTTATGGTGTAACTGGTGCGACTGTTTACTGAAACATGACCCTTAATTTTTTATTGCCTTAATGGATTAAGTTATGTGCTGTTTATCCTTAAAAGCTACACTGACCTTCCACTGGGTGCAAGTTCAGAGGCATGTGCATGTTTCCTGTGATGAAAGTGAGAAGAGACATTGGCCCATGCTGTTTTCTGAAGCACCAAAGTTGCTCCTAGACTCTATTACTAGTGTTCATTGAAGTGTAGACTGTAGGAAGGAGAGTTCTTCAGGTTCTTATGTCCCATAGCTTTGTTTTTATGAAAAGTTTTAGTTCTGCAAAGTAATGTGCTCTGCCTTTAAAAAGCATGGCTTGTACTTGTGTGATTTCCATCTAACATACTGGACATGTCAAGAACTGCATGGTTAGAGCCGTGCTTTTTGACATGGGAGCAGTTCAGATGGATGAAGGTTTGGAAAAAATTCAGAAGACATTCCCTATGCATTCTCTATTTAATATTATACTTGATTAACCTAAACATTACTCAGCTCTGAGACTTGGTTCTTTCTTGGGTTTTTTGTTGGTTTTGTATTGTTTATGCCTGTGAAATGAGAACCTCTTTATACCATTGTATCTTATACACCTTGTATTTTATAGATGATTTTAGCTCATCTGTAAAGCTGAAAATCTTTTAACTAGCCAGGAAAGTTCACTTCCTTCTATTTTTTTCTTTTTTTCTTTTTTTTTTTGTAACGGTGACAGAGGAGAAAACATTTTAACTCTTGCTGTAAACAAACATGTTTGTCATCTCTAGGAGAGACTGAGAGGCTCTGCTAACTGAGATTTTACTTACAGCCTGGTATTTCAGGTTTCTCTTACCTTGTATAAACCCATTGAAAACCCATGCACAGTTAGGATAACCATCTGGCTGCTCTTCTGCTGCCCTCAGTACAAGTCGTCTACTTTGTCTTGAAGATTTCTTTTCAGCCAACAGTCAACAATGGTGTTTAACACAACAGCAATGTTTTTATACTATCTTTGCCTTAGGTTTATATCCCTCTAGCTCATGAAGGAAGAGAGGAAAGCTAATCACAGTAAGCTTTTCCGAAAGGTATTTCGTTGAGTAGTTCAAAATCAGATAAAATCCTACTGATTAGGCCTGTAAGTATATTGTCACTTTTATTTTTAAAGTATTAGAAGACGGCTTCAGCATCAGAATGGATTATAGAATTGTAGGTAATGGGGGAGAGCTGAGGACTTCAGGTATCTAGCATGAATTTAGACCAATGCACTTGTACCACTTATTCCAGACCAGCAGACCTTTAGTGGCAAACATATTGTGGAGTTTCTTTTAACCTAATCCAAATGGATTAATGGGTGAGGTACTACTATCAGAAAATTAGAATGAACTCTTTGTCATAAGGGAGCCTCAGAATTCATCTTGGATTTCTCATCTTATAGATCAAGATTCAGCCTGAAAGGTGAAGGATGCTGCCACAAGACAGCTGCTAAAGTGAAGTGCTAATGTCTTCAAAATTATCCTTCTGTTGGCACATCCTTAAGGGCAGATGCTTTTCCTTTGGGCTTTGAAAACACATAACTTGTTGTGCTACCATAATATTAGAAAATAATGTCTTCAATTTTAAAAAAGTTATTGTTGCGTTTTGCTTATTCACATTTTGCAAATAATCGAAGGGAATGTTTTAGGCCAGTTAGGAATAAGACCAACTCACAGGTAGCTGTGCCCAATGCTGGTTTATATTAAGCTGTTCAAGGTAAGATGGAAGCAGGTGGCCATGTGAACTGCAGTTTTCATGGGCTAACTTTGTTTCTGAATGCAGGCTGATGAGGCTTTCCAATGACCCTAGAGACCGAGTGCCATGGTCACATTTTTAAGTGAAAAGCTTCATGGTTTGTTTCTCATTTTTAAACACAGAAACAGTGTAAGTCTATCTACATACCAGCAACAAGGAAGAAAAGGACTGCTCTCCCCCTAGTCAAGCAGCAGTGCACTTCTGATCTTCTCAAGCCATTGTCTGAGACAAGAATCTAGTGTATGCTCTCTTCCTTGTGAGCTAGAAGCCACTTAAAATCTGCCAATGCTTTTGCTTAGCTTTCCTTTCAGAGCAGAACCAGCTGTTCTTCTGGGTCTCTGGAGTATCCAGATGTTCTCTTAAACTCTCCTAATAGTTTTGGCTATAAAATAGGGACAGTTTCCCATACCAAAAGTTTAACAAGCTTGGATATTACTACATTGCTCAGACAAGCCCATGGTCATACTTCAGTCCCTGCTTCACTTTACTTGAGGCTTCGTCAGACCTATGTCCAGCCTCAGTTCATGGAACAATGTTGGCTTGTGTCAGTCCCCTGACACAGCCCACCTAGTCTTCGTGCTTTTGAGAGGTGGCAGCAGTTGAATGACAACTGGTTCTTCTGACCACCCACCTCAACCACTAAAAGGCAGGAAGGAATTCATAGAATAGAATTATGCTCTTAGAAACTAAATAGGAGTTAATAAGGCTTGTCTGAAGCCAGCAATGGGAGTTACAAAGCAGCTGGTGATTAGAAACGCTGTGGAAAGAGCTCTGCTTAGCCATTAATCACAGGAAAAGAAGAAAACAAGTAATACCAATATAAGGATTTTTCCCTCCCTTTTCTAAGTATGAAATTCATGTTTAGGGTTAAACAAAACCTTTTTAGAAGTACAAGAGAAAATTTTTTTGAAAAGTTAATGATACTAAGCAGGAGACAGAATAAATAACAGGGAAACAAGTTTTATTCAGCTTTTAATTGTGAGATTTGGTCACTGGCCGTGGACTTTATTCCATTCCGTGTTGAAGGATACATGAACCTGTGCTACCCATCTCCCAGCATGATAACCATTGAGAGGAAGCCATCATCTCCTAAGTGATGAATACATGTTTACAGACTTGTTCTTCCCCTCATATTCTCAGCACAATGAGTAATCAAATACCTTACCCCTGAGTTGTGGTAAGATGGAGTATAATTTCTGCAGGCTCTTGTGGCCTGCTATATCTGGAATGTCACCCAGAGATAATGTTAGTGTGTTAGAAGACAGAAATTAATATGTGTGTGTGATATACTGCACACTACTGGACTCTTCAGTAGATTCTACCAATGCCTTTTTCAAATGGGCAAAATTCTTGAAGCAAGTGTATTTTTTTATGTTTCTGATTTAAAAATATTTGGGGTTTTTTCCCTTTCAAATGCTTAACTTCTTTGAAATAACTCTTTCTATAAACATTCATATCCATAAATCAATATGCCTGATAAGCAATGAAAATGGCTGCAAAGATAGTCAAAGCAAATTTAATTTTACCTTGGAGCTTTGACATTGGTTCCATTGTTTGTTGCATTCCTGCTGTGTTTAAAAGATCCTGACATCTTTAATAGGATAGAAGGGGAATGAAGAAAGCTAATGAATGCCTTTATCTGAAAAAATAATGTGTATTATTATGGGCTTCCTGTGAACTAGAATATTCAACAGGAACTCTAGACCTGCCAGCCAACTGTGCCAAGACTTTCCTCTCCTAGGCCTTATTTTATTAATTTTCTTGGACTTGAAGTAATTAACTAAATATAATATTCAAGTAATGTTCAGTATCATGATTTTATGTAAATGGCATTGCATTTTCAGTTCTCTCTTCTTAATGAAGCCTAACTTTGACTGCTATGCACTGAACAGGCACCCTTAGTGAGCTGCAGAGTGATAACATGCAAGTTTTCCCAGTGAAACGTGAAAAGTTGGTCAGAAATTATCTGTATGTGGCTTGTTTTTTCTCCTTATCACTCCTTGTTCCCTTGCATTAAATTTTCACTGCCTTGTTTATTTTGGCTTTCTTCATAACCCTACTCTGACCTCTGTCATTGCTATGGTATTTTTTCCCTTTCCTCATGTGTCTCCTCTGTTTTCTCCACAGAACTGAACAAGACCAAGGATGTGAATGTCTGTTTGCAGCTATGTTTACTGGCAGTATTTTCCCATGACAAAATTGTTGTTTTCTTTTCTCTGGCTCTTAACCAGTTCCTAATGTATAACAGGACTTAATTTTCTAATGAGTTAACCTGCTTTCCCATCCCTAACTTTGTTTAATAGTTCTGGTGAGAATTAGCTTTCTGTATGTGGAAGATTTTTTTAGATATATGACTAGTGTCTAACATGATCTTAGACTTTTAGGGAGGATCTCTGGATCCACTGCACCCAGAAGAAGGAAAGAGATATCCTGCCTAGCATACTTAAGGCAAGCGCTACCGTCCATGCTATGCCATTGTCAGTCTTCTAGGGTTGAGGGTAAGGAAGACACTTCTCCAGAACACCAGAGACATGCTTATTCTAAAGTGCTAAAACTCCAGCAGTGAGGTGAATAACTTGAATACCTTCCAGCATCAAAGACAGCTGCTTCTAAATATTTAATTCAGCTAAGACAATTCTATCTAAAGGGTTGCCTTGTCTCTGAAACAGGGCTTTCTCCATGTGCTGGGTCAGCCTCAGCTTTTGTAGGACAAGGCAAGGAAGCCCTGAAAACATTGATGTGGCAGTTCTTCCTCTGATTTGCTATAGTTTAGGTCACTTGACTTTGAAAGGGTAGTTCAGAAGAATTTCTACTGGGTTGTCTTTTATGTTTTGTATACAAAGACACAAAGAATTTACCCTCATTAGCAACTATCAACTGGGAGCTTATAGTGATACATTTATGGATTCAAGTGATATTCAGACTCTTATCTGGATATTGCAGAAATATGCTGGAAAATTAAAAGAATGATGATGCTTCGTTAGCTGAAAGGAACTTTGTGGACTTTGTGTAGAGAACAGATCTTACGAGGATGTTGAAGTACATTGACTGCATCTGATATCTGGGAAGTCAGGAGAGAGGATTTTCGGTTCAGTGTAAAACCCTGACTGAAGTAGAAAATAAACAGTGATATCTAGAATCATGCCCCTAGTTTGCCAAGGGTGTGAATGTTTAACTAATAAGGAAAAATGTCTTCCTTGTTTTGTGAACATTTTTAAAAGATCTAGTTGTTATCTTCTGGAATAAAGGAAACAATTATAAGGTTGTCTTGCCTAATGGAATTCTTGTTTTCTATCTATTCCTCATGGTGATAATTCTTACTTAACAGCATTTGACATATGTGGGACTTGGCAAGAAAACTTCAGTCTTTGTTGTTTTTCTGCTGCTACTCATACATTAGAGAAGTAGTGTATTGACACTGAGTGATAGATGAACTTACCTACACCAAAATGCAACCACACACAGACATGTAAAAGGAACAGCAGAGGAATTGGTCTAGATGAAAGCATCAGGAATGTTCAGAGGTTTTTTTGAGTTACCTTCTAACATATTAAACCAGAATATTTGATACTTATTTTAACAAATAATTTGCTTGGTCCATGGGAAGTATCTTCTATGTGATAAAAACAATCAAACACTAGTTTTCTGCAGCTATACTGCAAATATATGAAGAAATGAGCTATCTTTACTTAACTGAAATAATACTGGATGGCTACAGCATTCTTTTAGAATAACCCACCTCCATGGTTTTCAATGAGTTGTGTTTGATAATCAAATTCCCTTCAGCTGTAACAAATGACATACGACTTTGTGCTGGTGTGTTCCACTCCATGCCCCAACCTGACCTTTATTTCCTGTAACCCTGGTTAAGTGATAAATGGATGTGTCTAGTCAAAGTGGGTTTGAGGGAGACAGATAACACAATAGATAAGGGCTGATTTGAGTAATGCACCCACCTAACCACAGTGCTGGTCAATGTCTGACTCAAGCCAAATTTTGAAGAAACTAATATCTCTAGTTGGTATGTAAATATTACTATAAGTCAATTATCTTACTCCATGAATAGTGGACAAACCCAGGTCCTGTTGAGCTCTCTTGCACAGCAGCTGGTTGCACAACAGGATCTCCCCTTGAGCTGGGATACCTGTCAAGATTACTCCTTGAAGTCTGGAGATTCCTTGCCACAACAGATTATTGTTAAATGATTAATAGCATGCTAAACTTTGAAATCTTAGCAGAGTGACAGAAAGGATTGATTGTGCACTCATAATCCTTTAGACATAAAGTGTTGACTAATTCTGTGACTAAGATTGGATCTAGCCCCACCTATAGACTCCTCTCTGAGAAGGAGTTTAGAAAGCAAGTGGATCCATTCTGAACCTTGTGACTCAACAGGTTTTTCTTACCTTTTGGTCTCTTCCATTAGACATAAAATGTTGACCAAGTTTAGGATTAGGATTGGATACAGCCCCACCTAGACTCCTCTCTGAGAAGGAGTTTAAATCTCAAGGGGATCCTTTCTGAACCTTGTGACTTAAAGGGAGGGCCTCCCTGACAGTTTTGTCTGACACTGTCCTCAATGCAGTAAATAATCAAGTGTACCTTGCTATTGAATCTTGGTAAATTAGTGTTGCATTTACTATCAAACTTTGTTAAATCACTCTTTTAGATCAATAAACATATTGCTGCCTCTCATATGAGTGAATTGCATCGCTCCAGCCGTGACAAACTTGCCGAATTCAACCATAAATCAGTAAGTTTCGTGACACTGAAAATACTGAAAATGTCTTATATAATTTCAGGTACCACTTAAAGGCTGATGAATAACAATGTGAGTGTATGGTTATTTTACGTCTACGTGAATATTAGTATATATTATCTCTTCTAAGAGGCAAGTCTACTATCAAATTAATAGACCCTAGAGGAAGTCTCTGAAATGTTGCCCCTCCAAAGAATTTAGCATGATAGTTCAGATTCCATGTTTGAGAATATGAACACAAATCAAATATCTCATTCTCCTAGGGGAAAAAAGGAGAGAGAAAGACTTGAACCACAAGAGATGCAATCTGCCCTGTACTGAGGATCTGTATCAAATCAAGTATCTTCCTCCTGGGGTTGCTCTTGATTTGTCCAGATTTTATCCAGCAGTTATGTCTGTACTGTGTCTTCACATTCTTAATTGTGGTAACATTTCTGTTTAAATATCCAAGGATAGCCTTTGTGAATGTTAAGAAAGCACAAGGAATGACATGCGGTGCTTTTTTTGCCCTAGAAAGTAACCTTCTGTGATCAGAGAATTAGACTTGCAGAAACTGGCCACTCAAATAATTGCCTCCGTGGGGCATGACTGCATGTGTGGAAGGAGTCGGGCAAGAAAGAGAGGTTGTTGGAGTGCTGTGATGAATCAGTCACGACTTTGAGGTAATAGTGCCTCAGATGTATTATCAGAGTGAAACAACATACTTCAACTTCTGGTATTCAATTATGTCCCAGTAAATATTCCAGTAGAGGACACAGGACACTTTTTTTTTTAACACCTTATTATATCTTTCTGCTGTATTTCTCTGCTTTCTGAAATAAAGCTACTCATCATGTGAGCTAATTAATTTTGAAGTCTCAGCCAGTTGTAGCTTCATATCTTACTTTGAAACTAAATTCTGTTTCAGACTTATGAGACTGGGGAATATTTCTACCTCCCTCCCCTTCTCCTGGATGTAGCCACAGCTACTATACAAATTGGGTTTTTTCACTATTGCCTCTGAGTACTGTTCCTTCTGTAGCTTCTGAGGGAAACATTATTTCTGAGCCAAAAATAATTCAAATTAACATGAAATCTGGATTCATCTAATACTTCTATCTATTGCTAAATCAAAGAGTTTGCAACCTTTATTTCAGTGTTGTCTGCACATCTCTTTCTTAAATTCTTGCCCAATTTCTGTTTGAAGAAAATAAATTGTAGTTTAGCAAACTTCTTTATGAGATTTTGAGGTTAAATAGTTTTGGAGCCATGGCTTGTTGATTTGAAAAAGGCTTTTTGAACAGTGGCCTGCTTGTAACAACGTTTACTGTGAATCTTTTGTCATTTGACTAGGTAAATAAAAATGTGTGTCACATTCTTGAGCATGTCTCCATTTGGATGCTTGCAGCTCCAGTCTTCTTTTAAGACTGCGTGCTGGTTTATCACGTGTAACTAAGATAGTGACACCTTCTAGAGTGATGTACGATGACATCTGAAGAAGTTGCTTCTGTACATGAGTGTCTCTTTCTCGAGCTGAATCCCAGTTAATGTGTGAATAAGACTATAGCCAAGGACAGTCAGAGCCTTCAGCTACTGCCTCCTTGCTTTGTGTTTAGCCTCCAAAGTTATTTAGGATGAAGACTGTGTTTCTCTATTTTTCTGTAAAGAATCCAGCAGAGTTTCAAAGCATTGTTGTGATGCTGATAGCAATGCCATATTGTCATCTAGATCCCAGTGCAGGAAGCTCTCAAGTTGGTTCAAGGTTAAGGCTCCTGCCTATTCTAGGAGAAGGAAAGCACTGGCCTTGTATCTCCAGGCTGTTTATTGCACAGACACTGGTTATCCACAGTTAAATCTGTAACTGTGCTGTCTTTAGGGCTAGTTTTAATTGCATTGCCACTTGTCATTCAAAGTGACACAACCTGTTAATATATATCTGTTTAAAATGCTGCAGAACAGCAACAGTAGCTGTCATTTCCTGAGTAATGTGGCATTTAGAACGCCTTTAAAGAATATGTTGTATATGCTTAAAAATACATCCAAATTCAGCATTTAAT